>JBAKFZ010000001.1:0-246260 GCA_037355385.1 Saccharomycopsis sp. FM-2023a
AATATTTGCACTTCTATAAAGTATTAACTTCCAAACAGTTATCACTTGAAATCTACTTAATAAATTACTACCTAATTTAATATCTTCCACTTTATTGAAAAATTCTTTAAAAGAGTTTTTAATGGTTCCAATTCCTGAATCAAGAGAAAGACAAAGTTTAATCAAATGAATTAATCTTTTGTTGTTTTCTAAAGAGATGAAATGATTCATAACATCTTCACAATTATACTCCGAAGGAAAAGATTGTGCAATCCAATTGATAATTTTTTGAATTTTTATGTGGGCTTTCTTATTATTGACGAGCTTTGGAGATTCCAAAAGATTGAAAAAAACTGACAAATATTCACTGTATTGAAGTTGTCTTTCATTAATTGCATGTAAAGCCATTTTGGTTTTAGAATTCAAAGTTGATATAATATAAAGTGATCTAGAAACTCTGATTTCATTTGAAGTTTCTAATGGGAAAATATTTTCTAATAATTGGATATCAAGAATAGCGTTGATTGAACTATCATTGATATAAACCAAGGATAATAAATGTTCAGGAATCCAACCAAGTAAAGTAATTAAATTATCAGAAGTTTCAAGTTTTTCATTATTTATTTCATTTAAAGAAGCCTCTGAACTTTGTAAATCCATAAACTTATTATTGTATAGCTTTGCTAATAGCTTGATAGCATTGTTTCTAATTTCAAAATGTTTTTCTCTAGACAATTGAGCAATGGTTTTCAAAATTGCCAAATTATTAGTAAACTTTTCAAAAATTAAATTAGCTAAGTTTTTTTCAATTGCTTTAATGGTTACTAATCTGACTTTCTCATTGGTATCAATTAAAGATTTAACTATTCCTGAAGAAACATCCCCAATTAATTCTTTTCTATTGACCACAATTTTGGTTGAAATATTCACCCAAGTGATTCTAACAGTATAAGAAGAATCAAGAATTTTTTTCAACCAATTCAACCAAATCTTTTCATGACTGGTAACAAAATTTAACTTTGTTGGCTGATAATTGATAATATTCCCAATTGTTAAAGTTGCCAAATTTCTTAAATATTCACTATCAGAATTCATTTCAAAATCAAGAACTCCCATTACTAATGATAAGATTTGAGGATTATTTTTCCAGATTTCTTCAATTAATCTATGAAGTTTTGCTAATTTTTTCAAAGCTTGTTCATTTTGTTTTTTCATTTTTTTGGTAATTTCTTCTGGTTCATCATTATCAACTAAAGAAACTGAATTCTCATAAACTTGCTCAGAAAAAAATTGAGAAACTCCTCGAGAAATCACTTCAACACATCTTTCACAAATGAATGATGTTAAATAAAACCCAGGATTGAAAGCAACAATGATATTCAAATCGGAATCTTTCAAATTGGAATTAGAGTTTAAAAATTTACTTAAAATTAGTTTCAAAATCAGTTCGTTGAACACTTTCACTTCTAATAAAAGCTCACTTAAAATATCTCCAAGAAACATGGCCACTCTTTTGGAACAATTCTTAGAATTGGCAACTTTATTGTAACAAGTATCAAATAATTTATTAATTAAATCATCTGAATGATCAGCATCAAGAATTAATAAAATACATTTAGTCTCTGATAGTTGAGCTAATAATTGATAGCATTGGGTATAATTTGGAGCAGTATCAGGTTGACCAGACAAATTTTCTAGTAATGAAATGTATAATTTGAAGATATCAAATAATTGACGAGTTGAAAATGGATGATTTGGAACAAAGATTCGAAAGATTCTGGAAATACAAAGACCAGTAAATGCTTTAACTCCCATATCTTTATGACACAAAAGCTTCGATGACACCAAATCTTTGGCAATTGGACTTAAGGATTCTCTTAAATCAGCAAACTTTTCTTCATCATCCCCTTCTTCAGGACCAGCATATTCGCTCAATTTATCATATAGATTCGATAGTCTATTAACAAGGGTCTTGGAAGAGATTGTTGATTTGAAGGTGGGCACAATCTGCTCCGTGAATACAAACTCTCTCATATCAAATTTGGAGATTTCTGTGGGAGATTTCGCTTGTCTAGCTATGAGTCTGTCTTTGTTTGTTTGTTTAAGTTTTTTTTATTTGATTTTGCGAAACAAAGACGCGTTTTTTGTGTTTTTTTTTCAAGTTTCGCGCCTTTTCTGCTATAAGTCATCTAAATCGTCCCCGAAACTTCTGTTTTTTCTTTGTTTTCACTAAGAAGATAGTTTTCATCTTGTTTAATATTATTCACCATTATATAATATTCATACTATGTTAAATGATGAATAAATTACTCAAAATCAAAAACAACCGGGTGACCCTGCAATCTAGCACATGTTCCTATCCCATCACTTTCGAAAAAAAATTTTCTCAGAAATTGAACGGAAGTTGCAAAACTCAAACACCATATATCAGGAACTAATTCATTAAAGATGTCTTCTGCTACTACTGAAACCCCAGACTACACCATCGCCAACTCCGACGTTATCACCAAGTACAAGACTGCTGGTGAAATTTCCGCAAGAGTCCTTAAGGAAGTCAAAAAATTGGCTATTCCAGGTGCCACTGTTTATGAATTATGTAAATTTGGGGACGAACTATTACTTGAGGAAACTTCCAAAATCTACAATTCCAAAAAATCCAAGATCACTAACAAAGGTATTGGCTTCCCAACTTCCGTTTCTCCAAACAATATTGCTGAATATTTATCACCAGCTTATCCAGAAGACAAATTAGCTAACTTAACTTTAAAAAAAGGTGATTTAATTAAAGTTCAATTAGGTGCCCAAATCGATGGTTTTGGTTCAGCTCTTGCTGAATCTTTTGTTTGTGGTGAAGAAAAAATTACTGGTCGTAAAGCTGATGTTGTCGCTGCTGCTTATTATTCTTTAGAAGCCGCTATCAGATTACTTAGTGAAGATAAAAAAAATTATGATATCACCAAAACCGTTGGTAAAATTGCCTCTGAATATAATACTATTCCATTAGAAGGTATGTTATCATACTCTCAAGCTAAAGACCAACCATTAGGTGAAAAAGAAATCATTCTTAACCCAACTGATTCTCAAAAGAATCAAGTTCCATCTTTGAACTTTAAAATTGGTGATGTTTTTGGTTTAGATATTTTAGTCAGTTCTTCTAAAGAAGGTAAAGCCAAATCCACTGACATCAAAACCACTTTATATAAATTAACTGGTAATAATTATTCTCTTAAATTAAAAGCTTCTCATCAAGCTCTTGGTGAAATCAAAGCCATTTCTAATGCTTTCCCAGTCACCACCAGATACCTCAAAGACCCATCTAAAGGTAGAATGGGTTTACAAGAATGTGTTAACCATAACGTTATGACTGCTTATGATGTTGTTAGTGAAAAAGAAGGGGAATACATTTCTCAATTCTTTGCTACTGTTGCATTAACTAAAAATGGTGTTGTCAAATTTGCTTATCCAGATTTCGATATTAGTAAAGTTGAAAGTGAATTCAAAATCAACGATGAAGAGATTTTGGAATTGTTGAAAAAACCATTGAAAAAGAAGAAGGCTAAGAAGAACTAAATCTCTTAAATTAAAATTTCGATACAATACATTTCTCTCCCTCCTTTAAGTTTCATCTCATCCCATTTATATGTTTGATGCCTTTTTTTGACCTTTTTTTTTGTGGAATGATTCTTGTAAAATCATTTTTCAATACATATCATAATGAACTATGAATCTCTTCGGCTTTCTATGTAATTAATGATGACACTTATTGTAACTATGCATTATGATTTAATACCATCCTAAAAATTATCAACATAACTTTTACAAATTCAAATAAAACAATAAAAAATTCAACATTAATCTATAAACAACAATACCACAAAACAAAAAACAAAAAAACAAAACAAACAGGAAATACATTTAAAACTCCTTATCAGTTTTGATTTTAACACCATAAGCAGAAGACAAGGAATCTTTATAATGTGGGAAATTAAAAGCTTGCTTGGAAAATGTTTTAAGGTCGCCTTTATTGAACCTAAACATATTGACGGTCTCTCCAATACCTTTACCCATTTTCAAGTTAAAGAAAATCCCTCCAACTGCTCCAAGAACCGTGAAGGCAATCATTTCTGCGTTGACATCTTTGGTGACCAAATATGTAGAAAGAACTTGTAGTCCCGCAAGAACTGAGTCTGCAAGAATCGCTGTCCAACCATTTAAAGCAAAAGTAGCAACCCCCACCACCGTGAAAACAATATTCAAGATTTCCATTTCTCGTTGTTTTTTTTCAATTTCTCGATCTTTTGCTCCTTCAACATCAATCTCCATTGCTGCTTCTCCCATTTTAGCGTAAACAGTTATGGGGAATAAGAAATCAAATAAATCTAGTGGGGCAACTTTACCAACAGCCGCTTTTGCAGTATCAACCAAATCTGCCAATTGTGTCAAGTTTCTCCAGTCTAAGCCAGCAACAGGATTGGGATACAAATCATATGCATTAATTAAAGTCATGTTTTTTGCTTTATAAGGACATCCAAAGATATTATTTTTAGAAGAAGTTTTGAATTCAACATTGGAAGAAATAACTTTGAATGAATCTTTGGAGATTGTTGTCCCATAATAATCTGATAATGATTTTGCAGCATCAGCTTTAGAAGATTCATTGATATATAAATTTCTATAAGTGGCAGAAACGCATAAATCTGCTTTACCAACATGATTTTGATCAACACAATAAGTCCAACTTTTCCCTTCATGCTTAGAACATTGATAGTAATTAATCCCTCCCTTTTCTTGTAACCAGATTCCAAAATCTAACATAATACTTAGTTGAATTCTATCAACATAAGCTTTATAATTTTTATTGAAAGTACTGTTTTCATTAACAATATAAGTTAAATTATCCAAAGCAGTTTCTCCTAAATGAATATAATATTTCACCATTGCAAGACCTTTACAGCCATATGGAGTAGATTTAATGTCATCTTCTGATTCAATTTTCATCCCGGTATCACATTTGTAAACATCCTTATAATCTGGATCAGATTGAACCACTGAGGTCTCAACAGTCCCTTCAATGGTTCTGGTAACTTGTTTAGACATTGAACTGTGTTGTTTATTATAAGAAGCCGCAGCTTTTGATGAAGCTTTAGCAGCACTAACACTGGCTTTTGAGACGGATTTAATAGAGTTGACACTAGCCTTAGACATCGATTTTGAAGCTTTACTCTCTGATTTAATCTCATTAACACTAGCTTTACTAACAGATTTCAAAGAAGCAACACTAGCTTTACTTAGTGATTTCAGGGCTTTACTAGCAGCCTTGGAAGCACTAGCACTGGCTTTACTAATTGATTTTAACGAACTGACACTGGCTTTACTTTCTGATTTGATTTCATTAACACTTGCTTTGCTTTCTGATTTGATTTCGTTAACACTTGCTTTACTAGCAGACTTCATTGATTTTTCACTAGCTTTACTTAATGATTTCAGAGCTTTGCTGGCTGCTTTGGAAGCACTGGCACTGGCTTTGCTGACAGATTTGACAGAGGACACGCTAGCCTTACTGGCACTCTTACTGGCCTTTTCTTCATCAGTGTCTCTTCTATTCAAAGCAGTGGGCAAGGGAGTTGGAACTGTTGAAGGAATTTCCAAATAAGCATGAATTTGGGACGAAAGAAAAAACAAAAATAGAATCCAGGATAAGTTATGATGTCTCATTTCGAGATTTATTGGATACAATTAAAATAAAGGAAAAGTGTCCACCTCATCTTCAACTTTCTTTCAAAGAATTGTTTGTCATTTTATAAAGCAGGCCCAAAAATTACTATAGACATTACCAAAAATTTGTGCATAAATTTTGTGTCAGAATATTCAGCCTTCTAGATTCCCATAATTGAGGACCCTTGATGATAATAATCTCCTTCATTGCACAAATTATTTTTCAAATGAAACAAATTGCGGAGATTGCCCATTTGAATTCAAATATTTTGATCATTAAAAGAACTATTATTGGTTCACACCTGAAGGAGAATTAAATTATCACATTGTCAACAAAACCCACTAATTATTATGTCTTTCAAAACACTGGCGTTCCTTTATGTGGATCCGCTATTGTTGGATCTTCCAACGATAACCGAAACGTATTAGATCGTTTCCCAGCAGTATTTGTAAGAAATATCTTGGCCAAAACTCAAAATTCGCAGCAACTCTGTTTCCTTCATCGCGTCAAGTTGTATAATTAACATATTTGATTTCTATAACGTGTGTTATTTGCTCTTAACTTTAACAGAACTTCAAATTTTAAATGTTACAGAGGTCCACAAATGATGGTAAAAATATGTTTTAACAATTTTAGGTTTTAAGTATAAGAATAATATGTATAGAATGTTGTATTGAACATTATTATCATTCCAAAAAATAACGGTTATTTAAAGACAATAATATAAAAAAAATGAAAAAAAAAATCTGACATATAAAAAAAAATAATTAAAATGTACAATCAGCTAATAATAAAACAAAATCATAATGACAAAATTTCACAAAATAGATTAGTAAAGTGAAAAATAGGATCAGATGTTATCAAGAAAGAAAAAATGAACTATTCTATATTAGCATTTTTGTTAACATAATCCCATAAACTCTTTAATAATCCATCTGGAAAGGTATACAAGTCCATTGTGAACTCACCTTCATCCGCATCATTTTTAACTTCCATTTCCGCAGTTCTATTATCGGTAACCATTTGAACAACAGTTAACAAGTTATCTTCTGTTAACTTTGTTAATCCATAGGCTAATTTTTCCAAATCAATACTACCTTTCGATGAAGCAATACTCCCCCCAAGTTTTGGTTTTTTCACTTTTCCATTATCTAAAACACCACCTAATTTACGTTTATTATCATCGAGCCCAACAATTGAACCATCATAACCAGGCACTGATCCACTTTCTAATAAAACTTTTGCCAAATTTGGTTTATTAGTAGGAATGGTGATTTGATGATCAGAAATGTATTTATTTTCTCTAAAATTCAAATCATGGCTAATTTTTCTCTCACCTCCATTACTCATTAAATGTAAAGAAATTGTTAAATCAAATTCTCCCCAACCTTGTTCTTCAATTCTAAATGGAGGTTTCTTGAAAGCTCTTGTAGGATTCTGAAATGTTGGATGAAGGTAATATGTGACTTTATCAAAGATATTAGCAGGAATTTCTTTACCTTTTGAATTTAACATTGAAACTTCAATTGACCATTCTCGCATTGGAAAACCTTCTTCAACCGGTTTCACGTCCTTTAGGATATTCTGTTTTGTTGTGACACGGATAGTTCTTGTGACCTGATAATGTTAGTAAATAGATCAGATCTTAGTAATAGCAAATATACTTACCTCAGACATGTTGCAAAGTTCGCGTTTTTTTAGGGATTAGAAAAATAAACACGGGTTATCCAAGACAAATAATAGAATTTATGGTACACTGTTTTGGGCAAAACTCTGTGGAAGTGCTGAAAAAAGAAGAGATTGATAGATTAGCAATGAATGCGACGGCTCCCTAGTTAAAGCAAGTCACTGAAATCTTGTTGATGTCCCTTTGTGTGATTTTGTGATTTTGGCGGTTTTTTTCGAAATTCACAAAAAATCTCGACTAGCCGCATCCACATCGGCTAATCCGCGATATTCCGTTGCGGGCCACTGTCAATAACAATTATTTATATATTTATGTATTTAACAAAACTATAGATGGAAATTAATGATGATACATGGCATTCTGGGAGGCTATATAAAAATTGTGAAAGAATTCATAGAAAACAATCATCACAGATCCGTTAATAGAGGTCCTAACTAACCTTGGAACTGCTCCCGCATACAATTTTGCAAATCCCCCTTCTGTGGCGTAAATTTGAAAAGCACATTGTAATGAGTTTCTGTATTTTAATTCTTTGCTATAAACGACTGATTGAAATCTAGTTTTGATCATATCAATGGGTTGAGTTAAACCAACAATAACAAAGGCACTCCCAATAGTTAAAAAGGCATCAAGAAATCTGGAAGAAGAAGAATTGTTTGGATCCATAAGTTGTTTTAAGGATGAATAAGTAGTAAAAAACCCTGCAGAACTGGCGCATTGTCTGATTAATGTCATATTTGTACCTTTGAAAAATCCATACACTCCATGATTTTGATAAACATATCTTGCAGCTTGTAAGAAATTTTTAGAATAACTAGCGGTCAAGACTTTTTTCCTATGAAGAGATGGACTAACATTTAAAGGATCGTTTTTTTTGGAATTAAGAACAGTGGCTTGTAAAGATTGTGGTTTAAATGGTAAATGTAATGGATTTTGAGAAGGATTAGCATTATGGAATGTAGATTCAATCAAATTAACTTTAATATTCTCAAATGGAACAATCACTAAGGACTCGCTAATACCGGCAAATAACGAAGAGACTAAAACTCCTGGATTTGCAGAACCTGAAGTTTGAGTCAAATTTTTATCAGCAAATAATGCATTAAAGTAATCAAAAGTTTGAAACCGAGCAAACGTCTTGAAAAATATTGAAACATTCACAGAAGATAAACCAGAGAAAAGGTATTTGGTTTCTTTTGGAAGTTGTATTATTTTCGTAGACCCATAATTCAATTGATACATTGTCTTTAAATAATCAAGAGGATATAGAATTGAAGATGTCGCAATGGAAGCTCCAACAGATGGTATTAGAGAGCTTTTGTTATTTGGGTGAACATTATCAGAAGACATTTTCAAATGGTTGATAAACTAGATATTTTAACGTTGTAGCAACTTCTTCTCATGAAATGCTCCGGTTAAATCTGAATCTCAAAAGAAAACTTCACGTGATTTGGCGCGTGATCGTATGATTTTTGAAAGCAAAAACCATTTTTGAAGATTTGTTTAACTTACTCATAAAATTTTGAAGATTTTGAATCATAATCTACAGCAATGATGTCATTATTACTTTATTACTTCAAAGAAAAGTTGGAAAATAGTTAAATTAAAAAAGCGTAGTTAAATAATAAAAAGCACATCAATCCAATAATGCTATATGACAATTTATTACTGGAACTCTTTTGTGAATTTGGTTCTTTAGAGTCGCTAGACTTATAATTCCCAGAAAATTGGATGAAAGACCTTCTAGCTTTTTTAGTTATTTTTTTATTCTTGTTATGATTATTATCAATATTAAGAGCAAAACTTCCGCCATTTGATAAAATTGAAAATTCTGTATCAGCTTCTTCCATTCTACCATTGATTTTCCCATCTAAACTTTGAATTGAAGTCCAGTCGCCAGATTTATCCGTATATTTATAATTCTTACCGGAAGAATAGTCGCTGACCACAATTCTTTCAACTTCCATGGTAAATGGACCTTGTGTAAAATCAGTCAATCCACCAGCCCATTGAATTGTTCCTGGCTGATTTCCAGGATCACCACCTACCCAACTACCAATATATATAGCCATAGGAGTTTGCGGGTACCCATATTCTTTAACTTGATCATCATAAACAACCCTTCTAACTTCCTCTTCATCAATATAAAATGTCAAAGCTTCACTAGTCCAATCAACTGTATAGTTATGGAAATCAGTTTGAGTGTTCCCAGTATCACCATCAAGATCTTTCACGGTATGGTATCCTCCTCTTGAATAATCAGTAGTATCACCTTTGGCAAAATAATTAGTTTGAACCGTTTCCGGGTTTGTTCCAATCCATTCTAAGTCAATTTCATCTAAATCATCACTTTGTAAAAAAACACTTGAAATGACTCCCAGTCCAGGAGAAGCTTTGGCAATAACCTCAATTTTACCAAATAAAATGTAAAAATTAGATCTGATAGATGGATTATCAAATCTTTTAGAAATGGTCATTTTCAAACCTTCATCGGTATACTCAGTGGTGCCTCTTTCAGAAAAGACTTCGAAGAAACTAGATGGCTCTCTGAACTTATCGACAATTGAAGACGAAAGCGCTTGATTCACCCCATCACAACTGTCTTCGACCAAGGGATTGCAAGGTTTGAATTCTTTAGCAAGAGCGGCGTTGGGGTAAAATGACGCCCAGAAGAGCACAATGCTGGAGAGGACGACGGCAGAGCAGTACATTTTGTAGGTTGTTTTGGTCTGGTCTAAGCGGAATCATGGTGGGTTTGTGGCGAGAGACTTGGGTTTTTACCATCCAGATTCAGATGTTGAGTTGGATTTGTGTCCCAAGATGCGTCAACCTGCGTGTGTTCCTGCATATATTATGCCATTGCCCGGCCATTGCAGTGTCAAAGCAAAACTCGAAAACGAGTAATCTTGACCGAGGCTTCTACACTTTCTTCTCTCGACCCCAGCACCACAATGCCAAAGTACGGGATCACATCTTTGAAGTACATCGAACCCCAGGCTTTAAAGACCTGGATCATGGCCGACCGCTCGGAACATGGCAAATTTGCGATCGTCGACGTTAGAGACGAGGATTTCCAAGGCGTGAGTATCAGTTTCAATTACAAATTGACCCGTTAATTACTATTATGCTAACAATTTTTCAGGGTCATATAATTAACTGCCATCATTACCCATCTAGGACATTTGACAGAAGAGTTTTTGACTTGATCGAGGAGGTAGATGACTGTCAAGATATTGTGTTTCACTGTGCTTTATCTCAGCAAAGAGGACCATCAGCTGCTTTGAAGTTCCTTAGATCTTTACAAGAAGAAGATAACTTTCACGTTTACGTGCTACGGGGTGGTTTCTTTGAGTGGCAGAAGATTTATGGAAGAGATAGCTCTTTGACTATTGATTATGATAGAAGTTATTGGCGATATTATTGAAAATGAAAAATAAAACGCCTCTCTATTAAATAAACTCTTGTTTCATCATCATTTCGTTACGTTGTCCTTTTATATCCTCTCATTAATAATCACAGCTCGCCATAACTTATTAGACTTTTTTTTCTATCGATTGTTTGATTACTATTGACCTTTGTGTAATTATTATGCGTTGAGTAAACTTGTTTCTTCTTTCACAGTTTTTTAATTTTCTATTTTTTATGTTCTATTTTTTATGTTCTATTTTTTAATCAATGCTAATAGACTGTTCTTAGAATATATTTGCGATTTGATTCATACAAAATACATTCCATTTTGAAATTATTGCTCAGTTGCAGAGTTGGAAGCAGTGACTATTGTCTGGTAATTTATCTATGGATCTTCCGGATTCTTTCAGCTTGCGCTGATATTGGAGGTTGCAAAAATTGAGTACATCTTGAAAGTTTGTCGACAGAAATTCAAAAAAGTTAGGCTACAACTTTGAATTGTTAAATTCCAAAATAATAAATCCAAAATAAAAAATTATAACAGATTTTGAAATATCCTTAAATTTAAGTAGAGCTTTATTTTGGGCCGTTTCGGGTACGGAAGAAAGCCACCTGCTTTAGCAAGTTTGCTACGAAAAATAGTGGAAACCAAACTATCAAACTTAATCAAAAGTACGAGTCATGAAATGATTTGCAAAGTTGCCTAGACTGTTATCCCCGTGTTATTCTGTTGTTATGGGGCCAATAAATTCAGTTTTTTTTTTTCTTTTTAAAGCTAATCAGAGACTGCTATGTTATATAGGCTATATACAAAGTAGAATTCTAGAAAAGGTCTAGACCCTTAAGAATGTTTGTCGCGTGACAAATAATCCATATGGACGGGTGTCATGAGTTTTGTTTTTGTTTTCTTGAAAAACGTAAACAAAAGTGAAAGGCTCAGGAAGCTTGAAAACTGTCAGCAATAAATGGTGTGTGAAGATGGCAGCCAATGAAGTGCAAGGTCCAACAGATTTTGAAGTTTTGGAAAGAATCAAAGAAAATGTACTACCAACATCAGAAGGAAGATCAGCTTCTTCTTTAGCGCGAATATTTTCCATGCCTACAAATGAATTTAAAGAAATACAGCAAAAAGAAAAGCTAGAGTTCGAGAAAAGAATATTGCAGTGCGAGGAACTTGATGATCCTTTGGAGCCACATGTTGAATATGCTCGGTGGTTGAATAGTTGTTTTCCAGAAGGTCCCACTCCGGGAAATGGGATTATTAAAATTCTTGAAGCTTCTACGAATTATTTCAAAGATTATGTGATCTATAAAAATGACCCCAGATACCTTAAAATATGGTTACAATATGCCAAATACTCTGAGGATCCTTTGAATGTTTTTGTTTTCCTTTACAGAAAAGAAATTGGGAAGCTTTTAGCATTATTTTATGAGGAGTATGCCAAATGTTTAGAATCCAAGTCAAGAATTCAACAAGCAAATGATGTATTTCAAAGAGGTTTGATTAATGAAGCTAAGCCATTAAGAAGATTACAAAACAAATATAATGAGTTCAGACAAAGGTTGGTGGTCAAGCTGGTTACTAATGAGGAACCTGATCAAAATGAAAATGAGAATTTTGATCCTTTTCCAAAAAGGCAAGCTTTGGCAGTTAAAAGTGGCTCAGAATATATTGAGCCATCGTCATCTTTGCCAACGAAACCTGAAATAATTAGATCAAAACCAAAACTTTCAGTGTTCACTGATGATGAAGATACTTTTAAAAATGAGACTGAGTTTAAAACAGGTGGGTGGGAAGAATTGGGAACAATGGCTAGTAGAACCAAAGAAAATGAAACTGTAGCTACTCCTTGGGTTGGCGAAACTATCAGACAAGTAACTGATGATAAGAAAAAGATGGTTCATGCCAAAATTAATGTTTATCGTGATCTTGACGCTAGAAGTGATGCAAATATACCTGTTTATAAATTTTTAGAAGTTCCCGGTAAAAATTCAGAGAAACTTGACATTAATATAGATTTGCTTCATCCAGAGTCTGGTGATGAATTTTGTGTTGAAGAAATACTAGCGATGATGAGAGGGAATTATGGTACAGTTTGTGATATTCTTTCTCAGAAACCCGGAAATGTTGTTGAACATAAGGATGCAGTTATTCAACAAGAAAGTATTTTGGGAGATATGGGTGACAGTCCGTTTGGTTTAGGATTAAGTGGGGGTATTGGGGATATTGGAGATGATTTAGATGATTTGTGTCTGGGCGATGAAATTGAAAACCCCAATAAAATGAAAAAATCTGTTGCTGAAGGTACCATTACTACCACTATCAAGTTAAATGATACTGGAACGAAACACGGTGATACTTCTGATATTCAAAAATCCCCAACAATTACAATGACAATGTTCACCAAGCAAGCTAATGAAGAGATTAACCTAATGTTTAAAAAAAAAGTTAATACTGTTGATATAGATAATTATGGAAATAGTAGGGAACATACATTGGAGAATAATCTTGAAGATTTCACTGAGCACACAAATCATATGGAATTTCTTAAAAGCAAAAGTGTTAGTGAAACGACAAATAAAAAGAAATCAAAAATTAGTATCTTCAAAGATGATTTCAATAAATCAGACATTAATGATGAAAATCAACCACCTGAAATTGCTGTCAATAACACTAACGACTATGATGATGAGATAACTCAGCTTGGAAATGATGTTGCAGAGCTTAGTATGATTGAAGCCAACGATGAAAATTCATATTTAAATAATAATAATAATAATGAAAATTCCGTTTTTTTATTGACTCCTATAAAGAGACCGTTAAATGATAGCAGTCGAAAAGGATCACCATTCATAAGGAAAAAGCTAAAAAACGGAATCGAAGAATCGGCTTCTTTTTTAAAAAATCAACAATCATCCACAAATATTGTTGATCCTTTCGATAAAGAATTGAAAAAAGAGTTATTATCGAAAATAAGTCATAAAATTCAAAAGTTAGAAGGGTTTTATAGCTATTCAAAGGATGAAAAAAAACTATTGAATCAATTGAAGTTGTTATCAAAGACTACTGGTCAGAGAAAAAATGGAAAACAAAGGTTTATCAGTTTTGAGAAAACAAATGAGCTGCATCTTGCTATAAAAAATATCGGAACCGGTGGATATGGAATGGTCCTACTTATTGAATCATCTAAAGATGGTCAACTAAATGCGTTGAAAGTGGAAAATCCTGCGAATCTATGGGAGTTTTACATTATTAGGACAATCAAAGAAAGACTTGAAATCAAAATTTCTAATATGCTATCATTCCCAATGAGGGATTTACTAACAAGAATAATGAATTATTCAATTGTTGAAGCTAAAAGATTACATTATTATCAAGATGAAAGTTATATGATATTAAGGTATGAGGATCAAGGGAGTATAATTGATGTTTTGAATTTGATTAAAAGCAAAGGCATTAATACTGAACCAGGGTTCTCCGAGCTTCTAGTGATACATTTTGCTACTGAACTCATGAATATTATTCAATCATTGCATGACATTGATATTATACATGGTGATTTGAAGGCTGATAATTGTATGTTTCGATTTTTCGATCCTCTGAAATCGAATGTCTCATCAATTTCAAAAAAGAGTGAAGCAGTTAATTATTTGAAAGAGAAAGGTTTGGTTCTACTAGATTTTGGAAGAGCTATTGATTTACGTTTGTTTCCAAGCAAGGATATTCAATTTTGTTCAATTCTTGAAACTGTTGATATTGATCAAGATTGTCCTGAATTGCAAAACAGAGATTGTTGGAAATACCAGATTGATTATTATGGGCTTGCTAATATCATTCATACGATGCTCTTTGGCACTTATATAAGGATTACTTATGATGAGAAATCGGGAGAATATCGGTTAGTTAATAAGTTGAAGAGATACTGGAAAACAGATATATGGAGACCACTATTCAAATTCCTATTGAACTCTGAAAAAATTGTCAATGATTTACAAAAGCCTGGTAACAAGATATTGAAAGAGTACCGTTTGATTTTGGAGAAATATTTAGTTGATGAAGACAATAGTTTTAAAAATGTTAATCTTCTCCAGAAAATAATCTTCGATATTGAATATCATTTGTCCAAAGAGAAATAGTCAGACCGCATTTAGGTATTGTGTAATATATATTCTGAAAAAGTGTCGATTTTCTTGTATCGTCGTAAGTTTTTGAACAAGGCAAAAAACAAAAATTGACACATTTTACTGTCAATCATTCGCTAATCTTCGCTAAACAAACAACATGTCACTCAGGAGCGAGTCAACATTGTCTCACTTGGTGGGAAGAAAAAATGGGGATTACATTCCAGTGACTCGAGATTTGGATTTGGATGATATTGAAGAACTCCCACTAACAATGCCGAGTTCACGGAAATCAATAAGCCACCAACATCAAATCAGGAAAAAGTTATTCAAGAGACCAGTTTCATTATTGATATTGATCAAAACTTATTGAGGATATTGCAGTTTTTGAATTTCCGATCACAATAGTTTTGAACTTACAGATGGGTAAATTAGCCGCCGTGGTTTATTATTTGAAAGAATCAAATTTATCAATTCTTGAAGATTGTAATTTTTGTATCTTTGCCAATGATCATGAGCATATTCTCAAGGATTTAGTGATTGAATCATTAACAGAATTTTTTGGACAAATCCACCCAGATTTGATTTTGGTACCCCCCTCCCAAGTCTTTATGAATTTGTTTGCAATTTTTTAAATAATAATGAGAAAGACATGAAAAAGATTAAAGTAAAACCTTCTAAAGATTTCGTTCCAAACTACTGTGCTAGAGATTATATCAAACAAGCTGATTTCAAGAATTCAAAACTTAGCTCAACCATGAATACTTTAATTGCTGCTCCTGAACTTAGAACAACCGTATGTTTTATACCCCTTACATTAAATCATTTTAATGGACTCTAACATAATAGCTTGGCTCTTTCAGCTGTTTTATCAAATGTTATGAATCATTTTCTGATACCGGTACCCTTATCATAATCGATACAGAAGCTATTAATTTATTACAAAGGATGTTCATCAGTCAAGATTCTCTCTTTTCTTTACAGATTCTCTCTTTTCTTTACAGATTCTTCCTTTGTATGATTCGAATAAAATCAGAGTGAGACATGATACAATTGAAAGGTTAATTAGAGCATATAATTCTGATCTCAGAAAAGATTTTAAGAATTGTATTAAAGGTATTCCTGATATTTTTGAAATATTAATGGCATTTTCCGTTAAAATGACGTTTTTCATTACACTGATCTTGGAAAATATAGTCATAAATGCGGACTTATATTAGAGTCAATTAATCTCAACGAGGTTTATGGAATTCCAATAATCGAAGATTTGAAGCTTTGATAAGAACGTTTTTGAAAATATCCCACAACTTCTCAACACTGTGATTAACTTCCAAACTTCAGATGAAAAAAATGTTAGTGTTCAAAATGGACTTAATTCCGAATTGGATTATTATAAAGATCTTTATGGCAAGATCGATCTTGTACTTGAGGAAAGTACGGAGGAGGTCTGCAAAGTACTCCCTCCTTATTTAAGTTAGCATATTAATACTTCTTACATGCCTCAAGTTGGGTTTTTTTTTTTTCAAGTTTGTTAATTACTGTTGATTCAGAAAGAAATCAAATCGACTTGCACGATATTCCTGAAAGGCTTATGGAAACGCATGGATGGAAAGAATAATTTTGTACCCCAACTTCCATGTTATTTAAAAAAGATGTTGTTTTAGAACTAGATGAAAAATATGGTGATATTCATAAAATTGTTAACGATTTAGAGATTGAGATTCTATATGATCTTCAACAGAATTTATGACAACATGAAACTATTTTAAAAAGATCTGGGAAATTATTTGCAGAATTAGATTTTTATCTTAGTTTGTCTCATGTTGCTATTACTAGAAAATATTGCAAGCCAGAATTGACAAAGGATATTGAGCTTGATATTGAAGAAGGAAGACATGCCTTATATGAAACCTTGTTAGACGATGAAACCAAATATTATGTTGCAAATAATGTTTTTTTGAAAACTGCAATCGATGCTGATAATTGGGAAGATGATAGTGAAAGAATTATGATCTTAACTGGAGCTGATTATTCTGGTAAATCCGTATATACTACCCAACTTGCCTTGATTATTGTCATGGTACAAGTTGGGTCATTTGTTCCTGCTAAAAAAGCAAAATGTGGAACTGTTGATAGGCTTTTAACAGGAGTTATGACAAGAGAAACTTCTTCAAAAACTGTTAGTACCTTCATGATTGACTGTCAACAAATGTCTAAATGCTTGAGATTATACACAAAAAAATCCTTAAGCATTATTGATGAATTTGGTAAAGGCACTGATATATATGACGGACCTGGTTTATTTGGTTCGGTAATTGAGTATTTACTCGATAAAGACAACTGTCCTAGAGTTATTTCTGCTGCTCATTTCGAAGAGCTATTCCATTTATCGAACAACAAAGGAACCCATCATTATCATATGGAAGTTTTCTTTTCTTGTGATGTTGATAATACTTCATTTTCTGACAAGAAAATCACTTATTTATACGAGTTGACAGAAGGAATTGCTAAAAGATCATTTGGGATTACTTGTGCAAAAATGTGTGGAATCAAAAGTGAAATAATTATCAATGCAGAAAAGTATTTCGAAACAATTGAGAATGGTGGATCCTTGAAACAATTATTCGATAAAATGACAAATGAAGAAGAAGAAAAAATAAAATATTCCAAGAATGTTACAAAAAAGTTTTTAGAACTGGAAGTTTCTGAATTAGAAAGCAAGTCAAATGACGAGTTATTAAAAGCTTTGGAATTTAACTGATAATATAAATAGTCATAGATTTTATTATTGATGTTTAAATTTGCAAAAAATATAACGACACCAGCAGGACTCGAACCTGCGCGGGCAGAGCCCAAAAGATTTCTAATCTTTCGCCTTAACCGCTCGGCCATAGTGCCTTTTACATTCATTTCCTAAATGAAGTGCAATTTATACTCACAAAAATTCCAAAGGCATTTAAAAAGACAGGTTTAACCTCAATTTTACAGTTTCATAGTTATTTAAGGGGGGAAACTTATTTAAATATTATTTTTTATTTTTTTGTGAAAAATGTCTGCATAGATAATATTGCGGTAATAAGAGAACTGATTAAGTTATTTTTTGCATTTGCGAGCTAAAGTTGGAGATTTTGAATAAATTGTCATTAATATTAATCTATCGATCAATGATCTTTAATTTGACTGTAGCTATTACTAGACAATGTTCT
Source organism: Saccharomycopsis sp. FM-2023a (assembly GCA_037355385.1). Lineage (NCBI taxonomy): Eukaryota > Fungi > Ascomycota > Saccharomycetes > Ascoideales > Saccharomycopsidaceae > Saccharomycopsis > Saccharomycopsis sp. FM-2023a. The sequence continues at coordinate 18,119 of JBAKFZ010000001.1, forward strand.
TTGAAAAATAAACTTTGATTTCAAAAGATATGCCAGTTAAAAGCTCTATTCTTAATTAAGAAACCTCCCTTTGTTGCAATTCAATCAAATTGTTCGATCATTGAGTATACCAAACCCCGTCCAATTCAGTTTTTAAAGACAACTAGAAAATTAGAAGCCTAGTTATAAATTATTCTATTGACTTTCGCAAAATATTGGTTTCAATCGAAGATTTTTTTCTGGGGTAAGTAGATTCAACTAATCAACTTTTTGAAATCTTTGTCAATGCAAAACTTTATCGTTTGTTTTCAAATTTGTTGAAGAATGTTTATGTCATTTTTAGGAGTTACTTTTCGAAATCATCTAATATTTTACATTCATTCATTTTGACATTACGAAAAACATACTTTTCTATTCTTGGTTTATAGAAGAGCGTTAAGGTTATAGACAAGAAAAAAGTTCTCAAAGTAGGTTTCTTTCAAAAAAGAACTATTTAACAATTAAGTTTATACCAAAGAGATTAGAGCTAAAAAAATACCCAAGATACTGGAGGTGGTAATGGCAGCATTATTGGAAGAAGAGGGGGTAGAAGATAAAGCAGAAGTGGGAGAAGTGGAGTCAGATGAAACACCGATAACAGAAGAGGTAGAGTTGCTAGTAACACTAGAGGATTTAGAGTTAGTAGAAGAAGTAGTACTAGCAAGAGCGGAAGCGATAGCTGTAGCAGTACCCTCAGCACCAGTAATTTCTGTAGAAGCAGAAGCAGGAATCATCCAAGTTTCAGCACCAACGGAGTTACATAAAGATTTGGCTAAGGAAGTAGCAGAAACCACATCAGAACCAGAACATGAAGAAGCAAAACATTCAGCAACTTCACCTGACCATTGTGGCATAACACAGAAACAGCCGGTGTCCCAGTAAGGACATGGTGTGTTACCAGTATCAACTTTAACACAATCTTGAGCACAAGTTGGTAATTTGGAATAAATTGGGTCAGCAAAACCATTAATTGAAGCAGTTTGTGGGACTTGTGGATAAGTAGCCCAGTTTTCTGCACTGACTATAGTTAATAATAATGAAAGGATAATGAAGCTAAACATCTTTTCAATTAAAATTTATTTTTAATAATTAAGAAGAAAGGAGTTTTTGAAATTTGAAAAAATTCTGTTTGATCGAATTGGTGTCGGGGAAACCCAAAATATTATAATAAATCGAGCTATTGCCCTGAGCAGTAAAAGGTACTTCAGAACATTCTTGGTAGGTGAAATTTAAAGCAAGTCCAAAATCGTTCAGAGTTAGAAATAATTTCCTAGGGTAATTATTTAGGAGAACCTTAAGGAAATCGTAAAATTTTTTTTGAATTGGGTCTATTGTCAGCGTGATGGAATACTTGCATTTGCAGCAAAGCAAATGCCGGCATAATAACCTTTCTTACTTATCGACACCATCAGTGCAAAAAGTCTCTCTAATAATGTCACAGTCATTCGGGGTGCAACTAATTCAAGAATATTTTTTCTGTGCAAACTTTCAACATTATCTGACATGGCAATTATTCAAAAGTTCAGCTCACAGCTACCGCCTTTGTGGCGAAGAGTTCAAAATTAATGAAGGTTGTGGATTGATGAGAAGCTTTTGCTCATAAGATTATTTTCAAGAAATTTAAGAACTTTGACAGGCTCACAGACATGTTCAAAATATTTTCTGCAACTCATGAAGCGCGGTATTTGATCTAGCATGAATCCCCGGCATGTTGGCTCAAAATGCCCTCAAAAACAAATTTTAGAGATCTTTCTAAATTACACAGAAAATGGCTTAAGCCTGATAGCATTGTTCTGCGTATACTTCTGAATATTGGCATATTACTGCTGCGCATGTGCTTGTAGTAGTATTCTATTACAATTTATGAACGAGCACATATCAGATCAATCTAACAAGTTTTTTTTAACTTTTTCTCCCTTTACTTTTCTTCTTTTCTTATAACGTTGACTCAATAATTTTAATACCTCTTCATTATAGTTTCATCAAAATCTTCTTTGAAACTTCCAATTGTTCCTACCAAAACTTATCTCTAAAAGATTATTTTTCAAACCCAACATTTGAAAAACGGAGCTCTTATCACTTACAATCATTCAAGATGGGAGGAATTCCGTACAATGAGCAATATTATGTTGAAAAGGAAAGAAATACCAAATATCAAGCCTTAACATTTGCAGCTCCAGCGGCTCTTATGATAATTCATGGATTAATTTTTCATTGGATCCCTTTGGCTTTGAGAAATAAAAGAGATCAAAGCACACTAAACCATAAGATATTCTTTAGAATGCTCAATGTACTCCAGCAAGCCAATACATGTATTGCTATTCCGACACCTTGGAGAAAGAATATAAAGTATTTTTATTTCCAACCATCATTGGTTCTTTGTTTTTGTGTTTATTTTATGTTTTTAGCCATCTTCTCCTTTGTGGAGACCAAAGATATCAATTACGAGCCGAGAACTTATATTGTTGGAAAAAGATTAGGGAGATTAGCTATTGGAGCTTTCCCAAATATATTTTTATTTGTTCATAAAAATCATTTCATTTCAGTGGTTTCTGGATTACAACCTGAAAGATTAGTCAGATTTCATATTTGGATTGGGAGGTTGATGTGGTTATCAGCAACTATTCATTTATACTTATGTGCTTCTTATTGGCTAGATATGGGAATTACTTTGATGATTTTTATTCCTCCTCAATATTTTGGAATGATTGCTTATGCTTGTTGTTGTTTCCTTTGTTGGGCTTCTTTAAGATTTATAAGAAGAGCATCTTTTGAAGTGTTTTTGATTCAACACAGAGTTTTCAGTGGTATCATGTTATTGTTCACTCTTTTCCATAACACAGGCTCTCGTGGTGCAGTCATTATTTCTGTTCATTTATTAGTTCTCGATAGAGTAGTTAGTAGGGTTATTGGTAGAATTCAAGCTGCCAAATCTCCAAGTAAAATGATTTCTAAATTCGAAGCTTTTGATGAAGATACCGTCTTAGTGACAATTCCTGTTAAAGCTAATAGATCGGTTGGGAATGATGTTTGGTGGAGACGTTTACTTCCAGAATATGGTAGCTGGAAACCTGGTCAATTTGTTCAATTAACTATTCCAGCAATTTCAAAAGCTCAACTACATCCTTTTACAATTAGTTCATTACCTGAAAGTGGAGAAATGAAACTCTTGATTAGAAAAAAAAAAGGTTTTACTAAAAAATTGTTGAAAAAAGTTTTAGAAATCTCCGAAGACAAGGAAATTGTTTTAACTACGTATCAAAAATTCAAACTATCCATTGATTCAAAAATCGGGTATGGTATAACTTTTTTGAAAGAGAAACTTTACCAACTAATTCCAAGACTTAAACCAAATTCAGTTGATTATGACTTTGGTGAGAAAGATCCAGTGACGATGAAAGTTGGAATTGGTGGTCCATATGGCGGGAACATTCAAAGATTATTCACATTCGATTCCGTTTTATTTATTTCTGCTGGCTCTGGTGCTTCTGTTACTTTCCCGGCTTGCTTGCATTTATTGAGAGAAATTGAAAGAAGAGAATTAAATCTAGATTTCTTGTATAGACCAGAATCTTATATCATTGAATTTGTTTGGTCGATTAGGCATGAAAGAAATATAATTTGGTATAAACATATTATTGATGAGTTAATTCCATACCTAGAAAAGAAAAAATTTAAACTTACTATTCATATTACTTCCGCAGATGTTAATTTTGATTTTGATTCAGCTAGCTTTTTGTCTTCAAATGAAAATGAAAAGCAAATATCTAAAATTTCTGATGGAGGTAGTGATACTTTTTCCTCGCCGTTTGTTGTTGACAGCTCCAATAAGGCCATTAAATATGCCAAAAAAATTATAATAAGTGGTTTGATAGATATCCAATATGGTAGAATGGCGATTCAACCTTCAATTTCTAATGCTACTCAGCAGATTATCCAACATGCTGATTCTCCTCTGTCAAAATCATTAGCAGTAGTTGCTTGTGGGCCAGAAGGAATCACCGAAATGACAAAATATGAGTGTCAAAGAAATAGAAGAGTTAGGAACTCACCAGATATTTACTGTTTCACAGAATCATATTAAATTATTTTGCATTTATAAATTACTTTTTCCACTATAAACTCTTGTGTTCTTGATTTCGTCAGCTGTAATTTTTCTGTTTCAAAGTGAATTATTCATATCAACGTTTCTTTGGTAAAGTAGAAAATTTCAATTTTCAATGTTCTATTATTAATTATTTAAACATTCAAATCTTTTCTTCAATTTTTCTCTATGATGGTTGTTATTGAGTTTCATCTATTGGATAATGATCGAAAAGTTTAAATAATTGTCCCATAAAGTAATTTTTAATGAAAAGTTTGGTTTTGGTGCTTTTTCAGTGTTTAGATTTCAAAAATGAACTCTCTCAAAATCAATTTTCGACCCCTGTAGAAAGTCAAAGAAAGCATCTGGGTCACACACTTTTTGAATAAAACAACCTCTAAAGTACACTCAGACGTAAAAGAACCTACAGCTTCGAATTCATGTATTGACTGAATGCCTGAGAGGTTTACGATATTGTGATGAAGAGCTTACAAACTATGGGGACTGAGTATTTCGAATAGGTTTGGAAAAGCAGACCAGAGACCGAATTGTGAAATATCCTGCAATAGAAGCAAAATAGAAGGATTACGTGTGAATTTCTTTAGTTAGTTCAACTTACCAGTTTGGATTGAAGTCTGGGAAATTTTCCCATCTTGAGTTTGAATTGCCGAGGATCAAGTCCCTATTTTTTCTAAAAATTCGGCTGTGACAGCCACTATAGTATACTCTGCATTTCAATACTACCAATTTTGTCAAACAGGTGTTGTTTATGAATAATTGTACTGATATTATAGATAAAAATACGCCTTCTCCGTGCAACAAAGTCACTAGAAGCACTACAATTGTAAACTAGTATGAGAGAGAGATTTGTAATTGTATGTTCAGCTTTGAGAAACGTTTAATTTTCTCTCTCTCTGGAACGTCACATACAAAGCATTTTTGTTATCTAAAAGATCTATTGATGAATTTCAGCAGCAAATTATGCTTAGGAATACGACTATACGCCTGGTATTCATAAATACCGTGCTGTCATAATCGTTTAAAATAGAACAATTAGTCTTAGATATTTTATCAATCTTGGAAAAATGACACTGATTGTATAGTCAAAATTTCGGGAGTTTCTTCAGAAATTATGCACATTAAACTTTCCAAGCGAATGTTCTTAAAAAATTTTCGCACTGAAAGTCCAGCAAAAACATTCTGATGGAGTAGATATTTTCAACTGGACGGTCTGTTCCATCAATTAAAATAAACACCGTAAATTGAACGTCAAAGAATAAAAAAAGAACTCGTTTTGCTTTAATTAAAAGCTAGAACCCTCTGAGCAAGCCCTTACTTCGAAAAAGTAAGTTGCTGGCTTGACAGTCAAAATGCTGGAGAGAGTCGTGTTGTTTTTACTCATCTGGAAAAACTAATAAGGTAAATAATAGCGGCAGCCAAAAGTAAAAAAGATGCATCCGGGGTTTGAAATTTTGAATTCACCGGCATAATTTAACATGTTCAACTGAATGTGTAATATTCTAAATAAATCTTTTTAATTTCTTTCATAAACTTTTGGAAGACCCCATCTTTACTTGAAATTTCCCTAAATGGGCATCGGGCCACCAAAAAGGAAAGTTGTTATTTGGGCATGAACTGATATATATATTGGTCTCAGCTGGCTTTTCTTTTATCCATAAATTATAATTTATTTGTTCTCGAATATTCAAAACAAATAACTTCAAAATGTTCTTCTCAAAAGCTGCCTTCGCCATTGCTGCCTTTGCTTCCCAAATTCAAGCCATTGCTGTTCCAGACAAGGAATTATATGATCAATCTGTTCCTCAAAGTTTCTTAGACTCTGTCTTTGCTATTGAAAAGAGAGAAGCTTCTTATAGTTGTCATGCCCTTTGTGGTTACATGATCTTAGCAGCCCAGTCTTGTGGCAGTGGTGACTCTTATGACACTGACTGCTACTGCTCTACTGGTTCCTTTGCTGAAAACTTGGCTGGGTGTTACGATTGTGGTTGGTGTTTATGGGATGACTACTCAGCATACTTAGAGGCTCCATTAGCTGCTTGTGGTTTTGCTACTACCCCAACTGGTACCTCTTGTTTAGCATCCTCTACCTCTTCTGCTGCTGATTCTTCTTCAACTGAATCTTCTTCCGAAGCCACCACCACTTCTGAAACTTCCTCTGCTGAAACCACTGCCACTTTATCCTCTGAGGTTGCTGCTTCTTCTTCTAATACTGTCTCTATAGATGCTACCCCTACATCATCCGAGGTTGATGCCTCCTCTACCAACACCTCCAGTGTTGCTTCTGCTGCCACCAGTGGAACCACCTCTTCTTCTGACGTTGCTACCACTGAAGCTGCCTCTTCTTCTGAAGCTGTTAGTACCACTGAAGCTGCCTCTTCTTCTGAAGCTGCTGCTACCACCGCTGAAGTTACAAATTTCTCTGGTGCTGCTAACAACTTAAAAGCTGCTGGTGCTTTTGCTGGTTTTGTTGGTGCCGTTGCTTTCCTCATCTAAATCGAACAACAATTCCACTTCTTATACAATATTTTCCTCTTTCTGTTGTCATCTTTAAACTTTTTTATTTTCCTCCTTTGATTGAAACATTTAATAGTAACACTTTCTTGATTCAGTGCCCGTTTATTTACTACAAAATAATCACGTTTTTGGTTATTCGCAATAAAAATAATTGTAAGTGTGAACTATGCGAGGGAAAATTTATGCATGTTGAAGCAAAAATTCTGTTTTTTCAAGATTGCCAAGCCACACTGAAAAGCTCATCAGATGGCAACGTTTACAGGGAAAATTTAGGGAAGAGTTTCAAAACTGTTGCGTAAAAAATCAACGATTCGAAAGAAAATATATGCAATTTTTAAGAAACAGAACTATTTAGCACGCGCTCAAGAAAGAAAGAATAGGTAAAAAAAAATCTCAGCAAATATATTCAAAAAAACAAGAATAAATCATAAAAACATTCTAGATAATTCTTGATCTATGATTTTTAAATCCATAGTTTGATTATCTTCAATTTCAAAAACATTCAAAAAACCATTCAATCCTCCAGTAGCAATTTTTCTACCAGTTTTATCAAAAGATAATTTTAGTAAAGCTTTTCGATCATCATTATTCTTAAAATTTGTAGTATCAACAGCGAGAGTTCCAAGCGATTGATCATTAACTGGCAAAATTTGAAGAATTGGAGAGTTGGTGTTTTTGAGAAGATTCCAAAACTCTAATTTCCCATCTGCTCCAACTGAAGCGAACTCAGAACTAACTCCAGGTCTCCATTCAATATCCATAACTGAATCATCACGATTAATTTCTAATAAAGGGTGAATCATCTCAATTAATGAATCATTGTGATTTTCTGGTTCAAACCCATTATCTTTCCAATAATCTAGATTCCTATTAAATTGTCTCTTTGATTTGATAGAAGGTGTAGTGACATATTTCCATAATTTGATATTCCAATCAAATCCACAACTGATGAACAAATTGCTTAATTCGTTATTTCTAGAAAGGTTACAACTGATTTTATTAACAGGAGCAAGTTTATGACCTTCATAAATTATCCTCTCATCAATTGCTCCAACATTTTTTTTAAAATGATAGTCAGATCCAGTTAACAGATTCCAGTTCTCAATTCTATAGATCCTCCCATCTTCACAACCAAGTAAAAGACCAGGTTTTGTTTCATGATTGATAAAACCTAAAGTTAATGGTGCTAATTCATCATATTTGGATAATAAACTAGGAGGGCATTTTAAATGAATTGGGATTGAAACAGGTTGTTGCAAAGAAAATGGGGACCAAGAAGCAATTGTACCATCAGTGCTGCACGAAATTAAATAACCGGCATCATCAGGAATATCTGGATTAATTTTATGTAATAATGAATAGATTGGATATAAATGATGGAAAGATTTACCAGTGGTAGATGTTGTAGTAGAAACCGGATAACGGTGAGTAGTTCGGCAGTCCCAACTATAAATTTTTCCATTATAACCACCCCCATAAATAATATTCGAGTTATTTTTATTGAAACAAACTGATAAAATTTCTGTCGGAGCTGCAAAATAAAATTTTGGAATATTAGAACTATATTGTAAATTCCAAATTAACACCAATGAGACATTATCACTGACCACGGATTCTAATTTAGATTTATCTTTATTTGACAAAACATTTTTTTTAGGAGAATAAGCAGCAATTATAAGATCATCATTACACCAATCAAGATCATTGATTACTCTATCATGACAAAATATTTCGTTGAAAAAGCTTCTTTTCTGAGTTATGGATAATTGATCAGAATTGTAAGAGGTCACCACTTTAGCTTGCTTAGAGATATGCTGAGCTTCATCATGGGTTTCATTTAAAAAAATTGGCTCAAAATCATCAATCAAAGATTGTTTCATCATATTGAATGATTTATCAAGATATGCTTGAATTCGATCTATTTTTTGTTTATCGCCATCCTTGACGTACTGGTTTTGATATTCTATAATGAACTTATTCAAATTTAAAAAATCATAATCTTTATAGTTCCCATTCGATTCTAAATTTTCCACAAATGTTTTAGCATGTTGATCTTTATAAGCTTCTAGAGCTTCTTTCAACTCTTTATTTTTCAGTTCTAGCGTAATTTCTTTCTCCTTAAATTCAATTTCTAAGCTAGATCTAATTTCTTTTTCCCATTCACGATATTTTAAAGCTAATTTTTCTTCTTGTTTGATTTGCGAATCAAGAGTTTCAACGGCTTTATCATACATTTCTACTCGCTGGTTTCCACTGAGCAGCTGATAAGTTGGTTGTTTTGGATCTGTTTGGACTGAAATATCGACATAATGATTTATTGGCTCAGAGATTTCAAGTTTTTGATTTTGTTCCTCTTCTATACTAACAGAACTGGAATCAAAAATTTCTGGTATACTATAATTAGAAGAAACAACACGAGAGGTAGGAGATTTAATGACAAGAAGCTCGTCTACCAATTTCTCCACATTGTCTTTATTAAATCGTGGTGACAATGGACTTGATACTGATCTTGATCTTGGTGATCCACTTAAAGTGGGAGTCTGCTTTTCTCTGGCCTCTCGTTCTTGACGCTGCTTTCGAAGCAGCTGGAGCTTAAGCCGTTTTGCCTCAATCTCTTCTCGCCTGCTAACGGGCATCTTTTTTGATGCTTTTTATCTTTTGTGCTTGTTTTGACTTGTTTGTTGATGTGTTTGTGTTTTAGTTGAGGGCGGGCGCCAGGGTTTCCCAACCAGATCGATCAGCTGACAATAGCGAAGGAGCGAAAAAAGCAAAACAAAACAAAAACAAAACAACAAAACAGGAAAATTTGCATTACAAATCTCTTTTTTAGAATCTGAACAAGTCCTTAAGTCAGGAAAAAGAATATCATCAAAGTTTTGTTCTAAAAATCTGAAATGAGAGAAGTCGTTAGTATCAATGTCGGTCAAGCCGGTTGTCAAATTGGTAATTCATGTTGGGAATTATATTGTCTTGAACATGGTATCGATCCTGATGGATATTTAGCTAATGGAGCTTCTGCTCCAACCGGCGATGGTTATCAAACATTCTTCCAAGAAACCGGAAGTGGAAAATACGTTCCAAGAACTGTTTACGTTGATTTGGAACCTGGTGTTATTGATGAAGTTAAGACCGGGAAATATCGTAATTTGTTCCATCCAGAACAATTAATTAGTGGTAAAGAAGATGCTGCTAATAATTATGCTCGTGGTCATAACACTGTTGGTAAGGAAATCATTGAACAAACTATGGAAAGAATCAGAAAAGTTGCTGATCAATGTGATGGTTTACAAGGTTTTCTCTTTTCTCATTCATTTGGTGGTGGTACTGGTTCGGGTTTTGGATCTTTATTATTGGAAGAATTATCTTCTGAATTTGGTAAGAAGACTAAATTAGAATTTGCTGTTTATCCAGCTCCTCAAATCAGTTCTTCTGTAGTTGAACCTTATAATGCTGTTTTAACCACCCATGCTACTTTATCTCATTCTGATTGTACTTTTATGGTTGATAATGAGGCTATTTATGATATGTGTCGTCGTAATTTAGATATTGCTAGACCAACCTTTGATAATATGAATAGAATGGTTGCTCAAGTGGTTAGTTCTGTTACTGCTTCTCTTAGATTTGGCGGATCATTAAATGTTGACTTAAATGAATTCCAGACTAATTTAGTTCCTTTCCCAAGAATTCATTTCCCATTGGTTTCTTATGCTCCAGTTAATTCTGCTGCTAAATCTCTTCATGAATCTAATTCTGTTATGGAAATTACTAATGCTTGTTTTGAAAATACTCATCAAATGGTTAAATGTAATCAAAAGACTGGTAAATATATGGCCAATTGTTTATTATACAGAGGTGATATTGTTAATAGAGAAGTTTCTAATGCGGTTAATGCCATTAAACTTAAGCGTGACACCCAACTCGTTACTTGGTGTCCAACTGGTTTCAAAATTGGAGTTTGTTCTGAACCACCAACATTTGTTCCTGGTAGTGATTTAGCTCAATCAACTAGAGCCGTTTGTTTATTATCTAATACTACCTCTATTGTTGAAGCTTGGTCAAGATTAAATGATAAATTTGATTTGATGTTTGGTAAAAGAGCTTTTGTTCATTGGTATGTTGGTGAAGGTCTTGAAGAAGGGGAATTCGAAGAAGCTAGGGAAGATTTGGCCGCTTTAGAAAGAGATTATGAAGAAGTTGCAACCGATAGTATTGATGTTGAGGAAGAATATTGATTAATTGGCTTTTGTCCTTTGATAAAAGAGAAATCAAACATAGATTCAATTCATTTAGATGATTATTACTACCCGTATATTTTTGTTTAATCTTTAATTTTTTTTCTTTTATTGCTTTTTTCTTTATTATTACTAGATCAACAGTTATTTCTTACTCCTTGCTGATTTTTTTTCACTTTACTAATTATTATCAATTGTTGTTAATGTTTGATTACCCTTTAAATTATTTAGAATCGAAATTTAAATGCATTATTTTGCTCATAAATTATAAAAAGAATTCGTCTGATTGAAAATTAGATAAACTCGTTGTAAAAGTTTTTAAAACAACGTTAAAACAGGTTTAACGAAAGCTTATAGAAGAAAAACACTTAAACTTAAAATTCCGTCAAATTTAGAATGCGCAAAACTTCAACCAAATAAACAATGGTTACTGGAGACTTGCCTCAATACAAGTCGTTTCGACCAACATGAACACTCGCTAACAATTAATCTAAAAACCACCTCCTTAAAATTTCTTTAAAAGGTATTTTAGACTGCCTATATTATAAGCTTTTTTGGTTCAATTTCATCTCTAGTAATGACATGAAATCTGTGAAGCGTCAAGTTAGTTGAAAAAAACCAATTTACCACTCAACGCACTGCACGGATTATTCAGACTATGCTATGGACGTCAAGGAAAAACTAATTGAGCTTGCTGGTTCAGCCCTTTGATCGAGGCTGGCTTTGGGCTAATGTAAACACAATAGAGTGTCATTAGAATCTATTAGATTTAAAGAAGATGCTTCGTATTGTTTATAACCAATTATAAAACTTATAGCTATAAGGTGATAAGTATTATCACTCTGGATTGATATTGATAAAGGCTATTACTCAAAATGTGCTAGTTAAACTAATAAAGAGCTCAATCATTCAAAGTTAAATCAACTATATTTGAGATTATAGTTTAAAATTGAAAGAAGTTGACATCACTGAAGATACATTAATTAAACATTAGTTTTTTTTTTAGTTGTTAAAAGATTTGGGAATTTTCAAATTTCAGATTTCGATACATACTCTGACTTGGATAGCTTGGTAACTTTTTTTCGCTTTCACTATTAAGCCAAAAAATATGAGTAAAATAAAATTAAGAACTAAATAGGTGATTATTTTAAACATCAACAAGTCATTCATAAATGATCATAGAATTATAATTGACATTTATTAGAGAGTGCCATTAATCATGTTGACTTGTATACGAGGCACTTGACTTTCGAACATTTCGTTTTGATAGTAGTATATTTTAATATGGGTGTTGGTGTTTTGAGTGTTTGTTATTTATAGAGTAAACAATAGCTTTATTGAAACAATCTGGAACTAATGAAAGGTAAACGCCATGTAAAGTTTAACCCTAAACAAATATTTTTGAAAAGTATCAACTTCTTTCATTCTTTAATTAACCAAATGGGATCATTGGCCAGGCAATTTCGACTACCTTGTTAAATTCTGTAAATGAGAAGGTTAGGCTTTATCAATGACTCACTCAAGTGTTTGATGCTTAATTTACAGTGTTAGATAAACCGGAAACCGGAAAATATGCATTCCAACAATATATCATGACATACACTGCTTAATTAAAAGAAGATAAAGGAAAGGAAGCACTTCTGACTTCAGCAATTTAGTTCTTTAATTGAAAGATAGTAATTTCAGTTTCGCTTCGTAAATAACACGGAGTAGGGGGTTTAGACCCAAAGAGGAAAAGTACACTTCTTAACCAACCATCACTCGGTAACCATCCAAAGGGACGTCATAAAGTGTTGGTCAGATAAACGCCTAGGAAAGGGGTCTCACAAGAGCACATGTGTGGGGTCATTCCATCTTTGTATTGAGAGATATCTAGGGATTGAGGCTGCTTGATAGTTGGGATTTGAGTAAGACCCGAGAGATGTGTCAAAAAATTTAATTTGACTTACAATAAAAAATAAAATAGCGCTAATCTCAGTCTTACGCAAACTAAATTTGGCTATTGATAAAAGCAAGGAAATTGCAAGTAAGTCAGTTGTTCCAGAAAATTTTGCAGATTAGTCAACAAATATTGTTGTTTGCGAAGTTGCTGGCAAGAACACCACTCAGCCAACCTTACTAAAATAAGGAGCTAGCTAAAGTCTTTTTCCACAAAAATCTAACAAGAGCTTCAAAAGTGAACCATCTAGTGAGGACTCGACTGCTTTAGTGTCATATAAAATATTCACATCTGCAAATATGGGCTGTATACTACAGTGCTGTCAATTGTAAGGCCGGGACGTATGAGAGAGATCGTCACTTGAAAAGATCAAACACAGTAATTAAAGAGGAGAACCCACTGTAATTGCGCTGGTTAAAGATCTATATTAGAAGCCATGGTAAATCAACTTATTTTCAGCACCTTAGGAGTGTTCTCTCATCGCGAAAAGTATGTCATCATTGACAAGTAACATTATGCTAATTGTGCAGATCAATAGTTCACAGTTGCCATTTGATACCCTTTCAAACTAGTCAAGCACTCGATGATAAGACACTCCTTATTTGCAAGCGAATTAACAGGAAGAAAGGGAGAAGCTCTGCAAAGGGGATAGCTTGGATTTGGCAATCACAATCTCCGATCTTGAAAGAAATTGCTTTAAAAAAAGTTTCAATATTGGAAAATCATATATGATCACGATACCTGATTGAATATACGTACAAAAATGCATTTATTTCGGAAATAAATAAATGCAAAGAGCTAAATGCTTCGAAAAAGCTTTGAAGAAACTGTATAGATTATCTTGAATAACAAAGCAAATGAAGGAAAATGCAACTAAACGTTCCATCAATCGATAGCAAATTAACATGTTCATATTTTCAGGAGCCTTGCAGTTAATTGTTTAACTAATTTGTAAGTTGGTAAGTTAATTGTGAAAAAAAAAGGACTTCAGAGATCTGCCACAAAGAAGATAGACTACTGATCCTTTATAGTGTCATAAATGTTGGACAAAAGTTAGAAGGTTATAAGTGAGGGGTTTCTTTAATTCTCTACAAATTGAAAAATTGCCTGGTTGAAGAGTCGACTCTGCTGAAGCATGCATTGTTTCTTGTGCCTATAATGAATGCCATCATCATCGTCTTATTTTTTGATTTTTCTTCTCTAAAACTTCTGCTTCAACTGTCTGGAGTCTTGCGTGAAGCATTTGTTTACTTTTAAAATCATTTGTGGTGGTCTCCGCTTTTGCAATTTTAATCTTTTATGCACACAAACGCGCCATAATTGCAGAATGTATTCTGAAAACTGCATTGCATACTACTCGCAGCCTCGTGCATTGTCTCAGAAATCCCTGGATTTTGACACACCGTCACTGGTCCCAGTCCCAGAACAACTCTTCCTTTTTCTCGTTCCTCAGTGTTTCGTCTATAAATATCTGTTGCAATCCTCCAGACAATTATGACTTTCTTCCACTCATTCCTTCATCCTATTCATACTCCTATCGCTTTGGTTGTTTATTTCTTTTTCTTCAAATTTCTACATTCTTAGAGATTGGTGCTGCCACTTTCAAATAATCTTTAAAGCAAAGACATTAGTTATACTACTGATATTTCCAAAAACTTTCAGATACAGTGAAAATTTGATCGCTTATTACAATCGATACTGCTCGCTCCTTTTTAGTTCCCTTTCCTGATTGTGCGCAAATTTTGATTTAAAAATGTCTAACCCCTTTGATAATAATGATTTTGTTGGACTTCCTGGATTTGTCGTACCTCTTATGAATGCTTTTAATAATAATGATAATGAAGTTGGTATATCAATGGTTGAATTTGGTGAGCCTTCCATGGCTAGTGAGGAAACAGTTGATGATTTATTGACCATGGTTCAAAATACTCATGTAACTTCAAACACTAACTCATCAATGATTCAAGCTAGTAATGTTAATCCACAAATATTTGTCAGTCAAGATCTTACAACTGTAGGAAGCCTAGCACTTGGAACACTCAACAATAATTTCAATGTTAGATTTGCTCCTCCTCAAAAGTTCCCCATTCTGGTAGAAGTTCCACAACCACGAATCACTTCAGGCCCAGTATATCACAGAGTTGCTCTTGATGAAACCAAAACAATTGAGCAATTAATGAAAGAGAATCCAGTGGTTTGGGAAAGAGTTATATCAGAAAAAAAAAAAAAAGGGATTTATAGATGTACTCATTGCGGTGATAAATATTCAACTTTATTATTTCTAGTTAGACATATTGATGAAGCTAATGTTAGAAGGTTTAGACCTGAAAGATGTCCAATCGATTACTGTCCTTGGAGATATATTGGTTTACCAAGAAAAGCAGAATTACGTCGTCATACTGAGTCAATACACGGATTTGTGCTTCCAAAATGTGAATCTTCAAAATCCACTTTGATAGTTGATCATCAAGCTCACCTTTTTTCTGGAAATAATAAAGTTGCTCATTTCAATCAGCTGCAGCCTTTGAGAGAAAACCATTCCACGACTTTACCAGGACCAATTGTTGATTTTCTTGAGACCCCTATTGGGTCACCAGTTTCTAGTCCTGCTCCTTCTCCATTTTCGGATTTTGCTTCTCCCTCAAGACTTTCGGATGCGTCTTCTACTAGTTGGGATTATCCAAATCAAATTGAAGATTTCATTTTTACAAATGAAGACTTGATTAATTCTGTTAGAGATAATGATATTCTTGGTGATATTTCTTCTGAATCTTCTTCTTCTTCTTCTTCAGCTCCTGCTACTCTAAATCAAAATAAAGACACCTCTAATAGAAGAGATAGTTTCTATTGTGATATTGCTCCTTTCCTTTGCGAGAAGAAATTTCCAAGAAGAGATTCTTTGAAACGTCACATCAAGTTATGTCATGATAATCCTCAAAGTAGATTCAACAAATCTTTGAGGAAAAAATTCAACAGAAAGAATAACAGAAAACAAGATGTCAGATCTAGAAAATATAAATGAATTTTTCTAATTAAAACTGTGACTTTTTTGAAAAACCTGGCCAATCTAGAAATTCCAGACTCAAATCTACAAAATCGTCAATAAAGTCACGAAAGTTTACAAATGATTTAATATTTATAGACTTCTCTCGAATCTTGATTCGAATTAATGGGGTCAATTAATTTCGTTCCCTTAACATTCAATTGTACAACAAATTAATCATATGTGATTTTCATAAAAGTCAAGTAAATGATTTACCCAACAACATGGTAGGACAAAATTAAAGTTTGTGACTTTGCCTTTCTAATTAGCTCGAAGTAGATTAATTGATAAAAGTTGATCATAACATAATGACATCAGAAGCTCGCGAGAAGTTTTTTTTAGAGGAATTTTCAAAAGTCAAACAATCTTTTGAATAAATTTGATCATACAAGGAAATAATTACATGAAAAGTGAGAACGAGGAAGGTCTACTTTAGCTTTTTCTTAGTGACTGACTTCATCCCCGGAAAACTTTAAAATACAATCTCACTAGTGAAGAATAGTTTGCTATTATGTATGCACCATAAAAAAGACCAAATATCTGTCAATGCTGACAAGACTGACACATGTCAGTACTTTTCATTGACTTTACGAGCCGAAAGGTATAAGAGGGTATTTGCCTTGATCTCCCCAAATTGTTTCGCAACCCCAGAAGCCAGGACTCGAGTAATAGAATTTGTGAAGACAGACGAGTATTTGACACTTTTGATTGCAATTTGTAAGTTCCCGATTCGTTGTTGTCGTCCATTTCTATCATATTGATTTACTTGGCACGTATAACATATATCCTAATGAGGGATATTTAGCTAGTAAACTAGATTCATACGATTTTTCACATCATATATATGGTAGGAAAACAATTATTGCAAGAAGACTGTATATTAGTTTCCTACCCGGGCATAGTCGTTATGTTAAACTCGGGCCCGGGAAAGGTTTGAACCGCGAGCCATTATTATCAATTAAGGGACTGAATGTCATTTTAAATTATAATCATATGATTATTGATTAATCGATCAGTACTCAATAACAATAAGGAATCAACTATAGCATATTTCACTCTTAATAATTACTGCTTACGTCAAAAGTTCGATTTACCACAATGTATTGTAATGGTTTTTTTCCTATCTAATCATTCAAAACAATAAACGTCAGACTTCAGAAACAAAAGCTAGGTTCTGATAAACAATTAATTAATTGTAAACTTACGAAAGTATAAACAATTATGTATTGCCTAAAATAAACTTTGAGTTTATAACAATTATTAACAAAACCTTATATCATATATAACATGATCATCTTATGAAAGATCGGTTTACGAAACTTCAAATTACCTAAATTTTACTTCTTTTTTCTAAATCGTTAACGCTTTTCAAAAATCAAAGAGAAATATACCACTAAAAATGTTATCAAGATTAGTAAAATTAATCGAAGATTACCATTTGGAATCATTTTGATCAAATCGCTACTATCGTCGGGTAATTCAATCAAATGAATGGTATTGGCTGCACTAACACTAACAACCCACTTTAAACTCTTAGAAATGGCTAAATTTGTTAAAGCAAAAGTATGGCATTTTAGAAATTTTTCAAGTTTTGAAAATTTGAAATTTTTCAACGAGATATGATACAAGATAATTGATAAATCTCCGGTGGCCAAGGCTAATAAGCAATGTTCAGGATTGGAGAAACTAACATGATCAACAGCATTAATACTTCTAATATTGCTCTCAAGAGATAAATTGGAATTTATGATTTTATTTGAAGGAATTGAATAAGTCAAAACAAATAATTTTTTTGTTTTGGTAAATGTACCAAAGATTAGAACTTCATTTCTGGTAATAAAAGTCACTTTGCCAAGTTGATAGTCTTTTGAATTTAAAGTTGATTTAGTATCAATCTCTTTTATAGTTTTAGAAAATGTTGTAAATGCTTGAGATTTGGTTATATAAACTAGTTGATAGTTATTTGATTCATCAACATGAGTATCCAAATCTTTAATTTCCCCGATCTCTTTGGGACTAGGAATCAATGAACCTTCTTTAATTGCTGATAATTTATTAACATAAAGTTTTGAATGATTATCAGAGTTTAATAAAGTTATAATCGGGGAGGAAAATTTTTCATCACTTTCTAAACTATTCAATTTGATTCTTTTAATATAAGATTGAGGATCTTTGGATTCAAAGACATTATAACAGTGATCTTTTTCTATGATTTTTTTCTCTTCATTAAAAATGAACAGTTTAATATCGGTATTTCCATTAATTTCAATTACTGATTTGGCATCATTACAACCAATAAAGATTTGGTTATTATAAAGTTCCAAACTCATTGGAGCATCAGTAGTATTTTTCTCAAATTTGTATCCTTCAACGGGTAATAACCTATTTTGTTCATTTTCTTTAATGATTTTAAACATATCAATTCCATTGGGAATTCCATGACGCCCTTCTCCTCCACCTCCGGAAACCACAAAAGTGTCATCATCAAGGAACTTGATTCCAAATATCGGATAATCAAGGGTCTCTGTAAGCTGTTCGAATACCATTAGTGGATGTTGCTGAGGTGTTGTATAATTGATGCTGCTTTTTTTTTGTGGAGGAAATTTGGTTAGGGGCGATTGTACCTAACCAATTTACAGATGTAAATTAAACACACGGAAGACACAAATTTTGAGTGGCAAAATTAGAAGGAAGTAGTGTGAATTGATGAGGCTTGACAAATTTAGTTAATAAAAAACTTAGAGCTTTTTGAGGATATCGAACCCATAGTTTGCTTGATCAAAGAACTTTACGCACAGTGCTAATTAGTGTGGACCCATGAAAGAATAACATATAATAATTGAACCAGCAGATAAGCACCATAATTGCCATAAAGAACAGATAATACTAATCATATTTCCATTCATTGAATACTGATTCCCCCACTTTAGAATCCCAAACTTACTTTCCAAACGAAACTTCGTAAATTAAAATTCAAAGAAATTTTGAGTTTCTCATTGAATATACAATCACTCATCGTCATTATAATCAAATGATAATTTTTATTGACACTGGTTACAGATTAAAAAAAAGAGCAGAACATTAAATTCAAGATTAGTCGTATAATAAAGAGATAAAGTTAGTAATATTGGAATGATGGACTCGCAAAATTTGAATGCACAAGGATCGGAAACACAATCTACAATTACTCTACCACTAGTTTCCTTAAGCAGGTCAAAGTTCTTCAACATGAAGCCCTTTACTTCAAAAACATAGAAAAAACTTTAAAATTGTGCAGGACCGACAACATGACATCCTTCGCGGGTAACCTACCCGTTCCAGGGCGGAGCCACAGTCAAAACGCCAAAAAATTGTAAACAAATTTACAGGTAACTTCCTTTTTACTTCAATTTCTTACCAACCTCAAAAAAATGCATTTGTTCGAAGACAAAAACTTCTCATTCACATTTAAAGCTGATTTCCTGATATTATTGGCGTTGTTTGTGCTTTGTATGATCGGAATTGCGGCTTTGATTTATAACCCAGGTAACAGATCAGTTGGATCATACAGAAAAAGATTAGAAGTTTCTTATGAACCAAATCAATATACATCTAACCCAACAAATACAACCATCGCTGCTACCACCTCTAATGCTAATAATGGGTCAATTGAAACGCCTTATCCTAGTGAAAACCCCTTCAATCAAGAATATTATACCAATAGTTTAAATACCAAAAGTCCTTATAATAATCGTGCTTCTGACATTCCTAGTAACTTTCCCGATTTGCACACTGTTGACACTCGTTATGAAGAACAAATCCCTTTAGAACCAATCAGTTTTGCCGTCCAGCCAAAAGTTAGTAATGAATTGCCAAATAAACCAAGCGAAGTTTAAAAATGTTTTACATGTTTTACAGCTATTATTACATTTTCATCTATGTCGTTTCAAAATTTCAATTGAATGTGTTTTTACGTTAGTGTGTGTTTTGATTCATAGTTGTAGGTAGCAATCTGTAAAATTGACTTGTAAATTGTGCCTCTTTGATTCAGTGCTCTATTCAATATTTTGACAATAAATTTAGTGTGATAGAACTAGATATTGAGACTCCACAGATTATTCAACCAAGAACTCCACAAATTAAGTCACATCTTTGAATTGATTGTGAATTTTCAGAACTTTCTAAAGTCTTCCAAAAATCCTTAAGTTTGTGTTTGTGTCATTGAGATCAATAACGGGGTGTTGCACCCCTCTTGTGTATAACGAAAATAAAAAAATTTCAAAGATTTTAAATGTCAGTGATACCCTTTAATCCAAAAAATTGGCAAGAGACTAACAATCTTCTTCAAGTGGCTCTGATTAATTTGATATCAAGCAAAAATGCCATATATTGCTCTTGGACTAGAAGGATCTGCCAACAAACTTGGTGTGGGAATTGTTCGTCATGAAGATAATTCTCCGATAAATCATCATACCGGAGCCAAAATTCTTTCAAATGTTAGAGACACATATATTACTCCACCAGGTGAAGGGTTTCTTCCCAGAGACACTGCTCGTCATCATAGAAATTGGATCAATAGATTAATCAAAAGATCTTTACTAGAAGCTAATTTGGCAATAAAAGATATTGATGTTATTTGTTTTACAAAGGGTCCAGGAATGGGAGGTCCTTTGAATTCAGTGGTGATTATTGCCAGAACTTTATCGCTTTTATATAATAAACCATTAGTTGGGGTAAATCATTGTATTGGACATATTGAAATGGGTAGAGAAATCACCGGGGCAGTTAATCCAGTGGTTTTATACGTTAGTGGAGGTAATACTCAAGTTATTGCTTATTCGAAACAAAAATATAGAATTTTTGGAGAAACTTTGGATATTGCTATTGGGAATTGTCTAGATAGATTTGCAAGAATTTTAAAAATTCCTAATAATCCATCACCGGGTTATAATATTGAATTATTAGCTAGAAAAGGATTATCTTCACCAGATAAATTCATTCAATTACCTTACACTGTTAAAGGAATGGATCTCTCCCTAAGTGGGATTTTAGAATTTATTGAAAACATTGCTAAGAATAATAATGGTGAAGAATATTTACCTCAAGATTTATGTTTTTCATTACAAGAATGTTTATTCTCCATGCTAGTGGAAATCACTGAACGAGCCATGGCCCATGTTAATTCCAACCAAGTATTAATTGTGGGAGGAGTGGGTTGTAATCTTCGATTACAAGAAATGATGGAAATTATGGTCAAGGATAGAAATGGTAGTATACATGCCACCGATGAAAGATTTTGTATTGATAATGGAATCATGATTGCCCATGCCGGATTATTGAGTTATAGAACTGATGATTATGTTAAAGATTTAAAGGAAACTGTTTGTTCTCAAAGATTTAGAACCGATAGTGTTTGGATCAATTGGAGGGATGATTGATTTTGTATTGATGATAAATCAAATATTTTGTATTATATTAATTAATTAACAGCTAATTTTATCTATTTCTGTAGTGATTTTCAAATTTACAGTAAGTACTATAACATCAATTCGGCAGCAATGCAAGTCATTTAATATTTAGCAAGTCGACGCAAAAAAAAACAAGTCATTTGCTGTAAAGCTGCCCAATTGCTTCTTTAATTAAACCAGCATTATAATGAATGATTGGTCTAAATTTGTGATAATCATCTTCCAGATTGACTCTGAAATGAGCCACTAAGCAAATGTCAAATCTCAAGCCCATAACAATTAATAAATGACCACTAGTTTCGAATCTAGAACGTTTGAATGGTCTTTGAAGTGATTGTCTTGAAGAAGTTGGTTCATCATCAGGAACAGAATTTTTGTTCAAAGCCCATAGTGAATAATGTCCCAAATTACTGGAAGAATTAATGATCTCAAGGGTGTTTCTAAATTGAACTTTCTTGTTCTTCACCGGAATCAGAGGCAATATAAAGTCTAGAAGGCAAATCTGAAAGAAGCGATTTATAGCAAGCAGACTTCAAATTATATTAATCTAACAATTTAGTAAGTTGGGGTTTTTCTGGAATGATATTAATAAAAACTTTGGAAAGCAGAATATATTTAGATAAATTCAATATAGATAAATAATGGAATCTAAAATCATCTGTAGGTAGCATGTCTTTTTTTTAGCAATGCAAAAATATTGTCCGCAATATCTTGTTTTTTTTGCTTTAGCAATATAGGAAACTTCTAATGGATTATCAATCTTATGGCAAAAGATACCAAATTTAATATTTGGATTCAATTCTTTGCCTAATTCAATAAATTTGACTAAGGCATCTTCTTCATAATAAACAAATTCGTTATTAGTGTCATAAATATAAACAACATTATTGATTCTAGATAAAACGTTCATTATAGTCTTGTCATAATTACTAGAATTAATGAATTGACCAGGAATTTCCATAGTACTGTAATCAATTAAAGCATTGACGTTTGCTTCTGTCTCGCTTAAAGTGGGCGCCATGTTGACGGTCTCGTTTGATCATATGGCAGCAAACACCGTTTCAATGATCGAAGTCTTCCCACTACTTGGTAATCCTATAAAAACCAATTTCCCAGCAAACAGAGCTTCTTCTTCTTTTCTTAAGGCAGTGTCTAAACACAAAGGCCAATTCATTTATTGTTGCGGACAGGGAAAAGAAGTCGAGTGAGGGGAGGTGGGAAGCTTATGCCTTTTGTAATCATTGCCATCTTAATCTGACACTGAAAAGAACTGTGTTCCAGATTATTACTGGATTTGATAGCTGGATCTCGATAAGGGAACTTTTGAATAACTAAGAATATGCAATGACCCAAGCAACTGGAGTGTGCTATTGTCGCGGGTTATTGACGAAGCGAAGTATCACGTGCCATAGAGGAATTCGGAAGATTGTTGGAAGAGCAATGATTTATAATTGAGTCTGGATTATTAATCGCCTTTCCATTATAAATAACAGTAAGTTGTTATTTAAAAAATATAAGGAATCATCATCTGTCATTTATCAATCATGCCACCAACTCCTAAACATTTCAATTACGTTGTTATTGGTGGGGGATCTGGCGGGGTCGCCTCATCTAGAAGAGCTGCTTCTTATGGTGCCAAAGTCTTAATTATCGAATCCAAAAGAATTGGGGGTACCTGTGTGAATGTTGGTTGTGTTCCAAAGAAAGTTATGTGGTATGCCAGTGATATGGCCAGCAAAATCGGTTTAGCTAAAGATTATGGATTCAATTTAGTTGAACCCGATTTAAACAAAGATTTCAATTGGCCCGTGTTTAAGGCAAAAAGAGATGCTTATGTTACTAGATTAAACGGAATCTATGAAAGAAATTTAGCTAAAGAAGGGGTTGAATTATTATATGGTACTGCTTCTTTCAACAAAAATGGTAATGTCGTAGTTAAAACTAGAAGCAATGAAATTCAAGAATTTACTGCTGATAAAATTTTAATTGCTACTGGAGGTAAAAGTGTTTACCCAGCCAACATTGAAGGTTATGAATATGGTATTGACAGTGATAAGTTCTTCGATTTAAAAACCCAACCAAAAAGAGTGGCTGTGGTTGGTGCTGGTTATATTGGAGTTGAATTTTCAGGAGTTTTCCGTGGATTAAATTCAGAAACTCATTTGATTATCAGAGGGGAAACCGTTTTGAGAAAATTCGATGATATTATTCAAAATACTATTACCGATCATTATGTTAAAGAAGGAATTAATGTTCATAAAAATAGTAATGTTAAAAAAGTTGAAAAATTATCAAATGGGGAATTAAAAGTTTATTTGGATACTGGTAAAACTATTACTGTTGATTGTTTGATCTGGACCATTGGTCGTAAATCTTTAGTTGATATTCATCCAGAATATATTGACCTTAAATTAAATGAAAGAGAGCAAGTTGATGTTGATGAGTATCAAAATACAAATATCAAAAATATTTATTCTTTGGGTGATGTTATTGGTAAAGTTGAATTAACTCCTGTTGCTATTGCTGCTGGTAGAAAATTGGCCAATAGACTTTTTGGACCTGAACAATTCAAAAATGATAAATTAGATTATACTAATATTCCATCAGCAGTTTTCTCTCATCCTGAAGCTGGATCAATTGGTCTTAGTGAAAAAGAAGCTGTTGCTAAATATGGTAAAGATGACATTAAAGTTTATAAATCTAAGTTTACTTCAATGTTTTATGCCATGTCTGATCATAAATCTCCAACTGCCTATAAATTAGTTTGTCAAGGTAAAAGTGAAAAAGTTGTTGGTTTACATTTAGTTGGTGATTCAAGTTCTGAAATCTTACAAGGTTTTGGAGTTGCTATTAAGATGGGTGCTACTAAGGCTGATTTTGATAGTTGTGTTGCTATTCATCCAACTAGTGCTGAAGAAATTGTCACTCTTAGATAATTTCTTTGATATAACTAATTTTTAGTAGATAGATGAATTTTATATAAGATTAAATAATTAATCTAAATCATATTGCTTAATTATATTCATGTTTTCTTTGTATAATTCAAATTACAACGAGTCTTAAAGATTTTTCATATTTACACTATTATATTAATATAAGGGACCATATAATAAAACAGAAAAGATATTATTATGTATTAAAATGACATAAAAATTTAAGCTTTAAGAGAGGAAGCTCTTCTCTTTCTAACTTCAGCAATATGAGCAGCCTTTCTTTCATGTAATCTTTTAGCTAATAATTGAGCATATTCAGCAGCAGCTTCTTTTTGAGCTTCAACATTCTTAACTTTCAAAGCTTTCAAATGTCTTTTTCTTTGCAAAGTTTGTGGAGTAACTAAACGTTGAATTTTTGGAGCTTTGGTGTAAGTTCTACCGTTTTTACCGGTAACTTCTCTTCTAACGACGAATTGTCTAACATCATCATCTTTGGTTAAACCGTAGAATTTTCTAATGTTGTTAGCTCTCTTTGGACCTAATCTTTTTGGAACAGTGGTGTCAGTTAAACCTTCAATGTCTTTGTCACCTTGTTTGACAACAACTAAAGCTAAAGCAGCAATGTCTTGGCCAACAATACAACCTCTAACGGATTTTCTTTTTCTTTCACCAGTTCTTCTTGGTCTGTAACAAGAAACATCTTTGGTCAATAATAATTTAACTCTGCTAGCGTGTAAAACACCTTGTTTCATTGGGAAACCTTGTTTATCGTTACCACCAGAAATTCTGAAAACGTAACCGGCAAATTGGTCATCGACTAATTCACCTTCAACTTCTTGACCAATACGTTTTTCGTAAAATGGACGAAGTTTGTGTTCGTCATCAATTTCGATAACCTTTTGAGTACCGTTAGCTGGGTAGGCAATGTTAAGCTATAAATAATTGTTAGTTAATAGTTCAAAAGTGAAAAAAAAGACTTTTCAAGTGAGACAATGAATATTTGAGCAATTCATTTAAAGATTCGATTCCTTTCAGGATCTTCAGCTCGACGAAAACTAATTCAGCTTAAACATATTATTTTCTCTTGTCGCTTGTTAATAGATGTTCGAAGTTTCGATGAGTGGAAATTGTTTTTTTAACTGATCTGAAAAAATTCTTTATGGAATAAAATTTGTCATAATATCAAAGTCATAAATAACTTTCATAAACGAACTTTCAATATAGCATATTCATCGTTTTGATTTGATATTTCAAAAATATAAGATTCCAATAACATAGTAATCTCAATAACATAAATTCTTTCTTCAATATTTCACTGTTAATCATTCAGTTTTAAAGTCAACATGCTATATCGATCCAAAGCTTTTATTTTGATTAACTAATATTTGATTCTATTCATCAACACTTGATACTTGTCTAATTTCTAGCATCTATCACGTACCTTCATATTGACTTCGTTACTACTCTATCCTTTAGTATATTATCAGATTATTTCAACAAAATTTGATATTTTTTTTTTGTGTGAATAGGATTTGAAAATTTGGTGAGGAGCCAGGGTTGCAAACCAGTCGAAGGAAATTTGAAAAAACTGACAATACAAAATATATGAGGGCTGCGCTTGCCGGTCACTTTACTGGTAGCGTGTGATAGACACGTGTACATTTATGAGCCCTCCATATACCATGCGCCCTAATGCGTAAAGAAAAAATACTAACATACATGAACTGAAAGTTTATCAAGTTAATTTTCCTTTCTGATAAATTATCACTTACTATACCATTCTAAAGCCAGGTATATTGATCCATAATTCCAACAGGAAAGAAAAAATTAGAAGCATGATAAAAGAAAAATGATAAAAACCAAACCCAAGATAGTTAATAGTCTAACTTGTTTGTTATAAAATTGAGTGATGGTAAAAACAAGAACCAATGATAAATAAAGTTATAGGGGGATATAAAATGAACATTTGTATATATATAAGTAAATAATTGGGAAAATGAAATAATAAATGACGGTTAGGTATAACACAAAAAGTAGAGTCATGAAAACATGGTGAGCAACTATTTCACTCTTTAGGTTTAGTCTTTTCCTTTGGGAAATGTCCGAAGGGTAAAGCAATGGTCAGGTTTATGATTGGACTAGGTAGTTCATCTTTAATCGAGCCATTAGGATTGTTCAAACTGTGTTTATTCAAACTTGTATCTCCCAGTTTTCCATCTTTTGGAGCATGTAATGAAGGTAATGGTAAAGTTATACCACCAGTTCGAATTGGAGTATCCCCAGAATTAACATTCCATTCCCCATAAAAATTTGAAGGAGATGGGAAAAATTCACTCATATATTTAGAATCCCCAATAAACTTTGAAGAATTCATGGGAAACCCACTAACTGGAGTTTGTTCTCCATTACCTGTAGCAAATAAAAATGGTCTGATTGTTGATGATAAGATTCCGCTAGTTGGTGGAAGATTTGTATTTAAAGAAGTTGGATTCTTTGAATCAGATTTTTCTTTCCCATTACTGCCAAATTGGAATAATCCACTAGGTAAAGAAGCAGAAAGAGGAGTTGATTTTTTCTCACTTGAACCATCTTTAGAACTAAGAGAGCTATTGATATTTTTATTTGAAGAGCCTGTAGAATCTTTTTCTTTAGATAAAGGCGGTAAATTAGTTTCACTATCTTCATCTTTTACTTTAAATACATCAGAACGATCTTCAGGAATAGTAACACGGAGTACTGGTCTTGAAATATTACTCGATTGTTTAGGATTATGACCAAATGCAGGACTTGATGCTGCACTATATGGAATATTAGAATTATTACTTGCAGATGATCTATGTTTCGTAAAATCTTCATCGTTAGCTGACCCATTTGATTGTTCATTGGAATTCATACTTGTAGAAGTAGGAGGATTTGAATATGTTGATCCATTATTATTGGCATTGTTGTTACAATTAACATCTCCCATATGATTACCAGCATCTAATACAGGAGGTTTTTGAGCTGGAAAAACAAAGTCATTTTGTAACATTGATTGATTATTCTTATTATTATTCTTATTATTATTATTATTGTTACTGTTATTGTTGTTGTTGTTATTATTATTATTAGTACTATCACTGATCATATTTTGGTTCAGTTGAGGAGGAATTTGAAGTGGCATTGAAGATGGAGGAGGTAGAGGAGCAGATTGAAAATTTGATCTAATTCCCAATGATTCACGATCTTCAAATTGACTAAGTTTTGAACCGGCAAATCGTAATTTATTATATGGATTCGGCTCATTCAAGGACATTTGCGGTAGCTGTCTACCATTGAAAGGGGGTACATTGTTGCTAATGGGAACAAATTCTTGCAAAGATGATCCACCTCTTACCAATAAACCATTTGGCATATTATTAGGTTGTAATCTCGCAGGAAAATTTCCAGAATAACTATTTGATTTACTTCTTTTAGTGGGAACATTGATATTTTCAAATCTTGCTTGTTGAGGAATTTGATCACTATAAATAGCCATTGTTTTGTTGAATCTTGTTGGTTGACTAGTTGGTTTATTTATCTCCGAGATTGTTCTTTTATGTTTTAACGTTGGTTCATCTACTCCACTATCATCATCATCGTCCCCAATCGAGTCATTATTTGAAAACAGAGTTCCATTACTAATATATCTGTAATGATTTCCGTTTACATTATTATGATTTTGATGAGGAGTATCATCAGCAGTCTTCGAAAGATATTCGGAACCAAAACCCTTATAGGTTTTGTAATCATCTATTATAGAATCCATATCACGAGAACTATATTCAAAAAAATTCTTGTTACTTTCATTTATAATAATAACTGCAATATCCACTTGACATAAAGTTGCTAACTCACGGGCTTTTTTTAAAAGACCAGTTTTTCTTTTAGCAAAAGTTATTGATCTATTTCGTTCGTCTGTGATGGGTTCAATTTCAATTTTTCTTCTACCCATTTTTATTTAATAGTATGTTTGATATGCTGAGATTAGTAATAATTTGATATAATTTGTTGGAACAGATACAATTCAGGGGTAATTTTATGTAGATGTGTTCAAAAAGGGAAGCCGATACAGTGTTGGGTAACAAGGACTTCAAGAAATAAAGTTGGGTCTGGATTCAATGTGAGGGTGATGCTGCTGCTTGTTATTTGGATGTTTTCTGGATATTCCCCATGAATAATAATACTGGGTGTTCTAAATATAGAATTGTATTTTGAAATCCAAAAATATCCATCACCCATCCGCGGGCTGCGTAACCCCATCACGGAGTAGTAATGAGCCACAATATGGAGTGCACCGCCACATTGATAATTACAATATATTAATTTTTAACTGTCATTTATTAGCTATTGAATGATTCTGCTAACTAAATCATAAATTTCGTCATCACTTATACTTCTAATACTTAAAACTTTTCTTAATTTTGTGAAGTTTTGCAAATTTCTAAATCGTTGAAAGTCGGTTGAATTTGGATCAATCAAAAAGTTTTTTAAATTATTATCATTGATCATCAAAACGTTACAACAATCAATGATTTTAATCAAAAATTGTTGCTGATTAAGTATTTCATAATTCTGAAAATTTATTGTTGTTGATTGTGGAGTTGAATCATCTAAAAATAAAATCTTTTTAATGATTAGTAAATAATCAAATTTTAATTTTATCACCCCATTCAAACTGAATTTATTTATTTTAATAACATAAGAATAAAAATAATAATTCAAGTTTCTTAAAACGTTCAACTCAACCAATTTATAATCATGTAAAGTTGGTAAATAATTCAAACCGAAACAATTTTTCAAAAATTTTAATTGAGTTATCAAAATATTTATTGGACTTTGTAATTCTTTGGTCATTGTATTTTTTGTTAATTTGTTTTCAACAGTGTTAAATCCGTAAGTAATGAAGTCTTTGAAGGACTCAATATTAGTGAATTTTATTTCTGAAGTAACTATGTTTTCAATATCTTTGGATTCTTCATTAAGTAAATCATCATCATCAAATTCCCAACCATCATCGTCATTATTATCTACTAAATAATTGGCAGAATTTTGGTACCAATACTCTGTCAAACTTAAATAGTTCTTTAAATAAATCTTTAAACTTTTTTTCATAAAAATGTTGGAGAGTTGTAGAAGCTCTTCAACTAGTGAGTTGAATTTTTTAATTTGAGAGTGAAAAATTTCATTTGTGGGATTACTGTTAATGATCTGTAACAACTCATTTTTATTTAATTCCAACGTTATCAATTTTTCCTCAAATTCAAAATTATCATTCGTTTCTAAATTCTTTTTCAAATAATCGAATATTTTGATAAATTCCAATTCATTATTGTAACTCTGTAATCTTGTTAATACGTATTTAACTGAACAGTATAATTTGCAAATAGTTTTAATTTCATTCAAAATCCCATCATCATTAATTTTTTTTTGTTTTTGATTAGTCGACTCAGTTCCTCTTTTACCAAGCCCAACCAATGAATCAGTAATCAAATTATTAAGATAGCTAGTGTTACTCTGATTATTAATGATATATGGGTCTTTCAATAAATTAATTATTTTTTCGTAATATAGTTCCAAAATTTTGAAAACTAACTCTTTCAAAATTTTAACTTTTAAAATTGTTGGAATGTTTAAATTCAAAATATTAAAATCAATCAAATTTTTGATTAAGTTAGAAACATTTGTGGAAATTTTGGTAGGTTTTAGATAATTTTCTTTGACAATGTTAAAATCAATTTCAAAAATTTCGTGATTATTGAAAGAATCTTGTAATGA
The DNA here is from genome assembly GCA_037355385.1 of Saccharomycopsis sp. FM-2023a. NCBI lineage: Eukaryota > Fungi > Ascomycota > Saccharomycetes > Ascoideales > Saccharomycopsidaceae > Saccharomycopsis > Saccharomycopsis sp. FM-2023a. The sequence continues at coordinate 48,146 of JBAKFZ010000001.1, forward strand.
ATCTTTTGATTCACTTGTAGATGAATTTGTTGAAGATGAAAAACGTGGAAATTTGTCATTAAATGTTTTCAAAATATGTTGAGACTCCAAATTGATCCAATATTTCCAAATACTATTGTGAAATAGAATATCTTTAATCAAATTCAAATCTTTGAAGTAGAACAATTCAAAAATATTTAATTCATAAGTATTTAATTGATAAATCAAATTATTAAACAATCTGGAATTAGAATTATTAAAATAAGCTTTATGGTTGGTATGTAAATCATTAAGAAATTTAATTCTCAAGAATTTATTGAAAACTTTAATAACTTCAATTATAATTGACGTTTTATCGCTAATCAATTTCACATTTTCAGAAATTTCAGTTAATTTATAATTATTTTCAATTTTTAGACTTTTACTAAAATATTCAGCTATTTTTTTCAAAAAGCTTTCATTTTCTAAATCATTCAAAAAGTATTCAATTGCTAATTCTGGTTGATTTAATTTATTAGTTAAACTTTTGCCATAAAAATGATATATGAATTTAGTGATTATGGGCTGAAGAATGATCTCCACTGACCATAACTCATTATTTGCTACTTGAAATTCATTATTGGGACTCAATTTATGACAACTTATTAGATAAAGATTCTGTAGTCTGTTCAATTGATAGCAACAATTATTTATATCAGTTAATAACAATTCATCAATATGAACTATTTCACTCCAGTTTGATTGTTCGATTAGCTTGGTTAATGTCTTAACAAATGCTTTTTTCAAAGAAATAATTTTTTGATTGAAAGCTTTAAGTAATGATAATTTAATTTGTTCATTACTTAAATTTAATATTTCAATTAAAATGTTTGATAGAATATTGATATCTGATTCAAAATAAAAGCTTGAATTAAACTTATCATTCTCGTTAACGGAAAAACTAAAAATTTTATCGTTGATTTCTTTATATCTTGATATTTGTTGTTTATTCTCTAGTAAATTGGATTTTTGATCTATATCCAATAAGAGATTATAAGTTTGAAGGCTTTGGTAATTCTTTTTCTCAAAATCCTTTAATTCATCATAATTATCAATGACTTGAATAGCTTTCAATAATGAAATCAATTCTGATTGTGATGAGCCATTGACACCAGGTGCATTCAAATCATCTTCTAGGGGATCAATTGAACGGTTAGCAATGTTACGTAACTCCGCGATTTTCTCATCAACGTTCAATTTCTCAATGTCAGGAAACCAGTCGTTGAGGTACTCCATGGCTGCCCAAGTCTGGCTGGATAAAAATGTAAAAATAAAGTTGTGGTTGCAACTTGAATCATTGTACAAAAATCAAATTTGCAACGTTGGAGATTTTGAGGCATTTGCCCGGGGACCCTAACCAAAATGTGAAGGTTTTGCCTTCAGAACACGTTATTTTATTTAGCTTTTTGGATCCTACTATGAAAGACATTAATTATTTTGTTAACAAATATTGTTAATTATTTTTTTGGAAAAAATCAGTCAAATAAGATTGAAAATTCATGGAACATAGTGGGCTCCTCTTTACATTTTTTTTTGTTTACAAAAACACAAACACAAAAAAGTTCGCTCTTTTTGAATAACAAATGAAAACAAATAATAGCACCATGACTGATAGTAAGGAATTGGCTGTGAAGAACGAAGAGGCCAAGGAATATGTACAATTGGAAGAACAGGAGAACAAGTTGGAAGAGGTGGAATCAATAAGATATAAGTTACTCATGAAGGTTATTGATAAAGCCTTAAAGAAATCATTAGAATGTCTAAATGAAGAATCTTTACTTAAAAGTTACCCCAGCTTCAATAACAGATCAGGAAAGAAATATATCAAGAATAGTCTTAATCAAATCAATGATTTCTTTTTAAAAAATTGTATAAAAGAAATTGATATCATTTTAGAAGAAAAAAATGTCAAGACTAAATTACATGAATTGGATGAAATTATAGAAAAAGCGGAAAGATTGAAGAAGAGAAATAGGCCAGAAGAGTCGTTGAATATTGAAGAATTGACAAGACAATACTTGGTAGATTATAATATTTATTCATCTAAATTAGATTATGCCAAACAATTGGAAGGTAAATTAAAACAATACGAAAATGATAATCGAACATTACTCAAAGAATTAAAAGAAATAAATGAAAATGATGACGAAAAGTTTGGTGATTTGGAAGATAGCATCAAACAAATGAAAGCTTTGAAGGCATCCATGATTTATGATGAAAATGGCAATGATGTTGATCTACAGTTGTATGATCAGTTGTTCGAAGGCATTTCACGAAAACAGTTGTTTGAGTGAATATTGATCTGGCGGTTCTTTTGATTATCACTTCGTTTTTGTATTTTTATATACTAATATCATATTATTTTCTGGGGTTAATTAATTAATTGATCAAAGTTGTAATCAAATGCATTGCCCGTGAGCCCATATTTAGTTAAGTGCCCTGCAATTTTTTGACAGCGTTTTTTTTGTTGTTTTTATTTTTGAACTCGTCAAAGAGATCACTAACAGCCTTCTATGCTCCCATCAACAAATCTATTCCACCATTTGGCTACGTCGTTTATCTTTGCAAATATATCACAAAATAATACCCCACCACATAGACCGCTAATATAATACAAATGAGAAAAAATGAGGTTCAGAAAATCTATGATTATAGGTAAGTAAGGAGTCCAATCTCACCCAATCTAGAGTAATATTAACCATTGACAGTTTTGGTAGTTTCATCCATCTTCTCCCTATATCTTGGGCTTGCTAATATTTCCATTAAGTTTGATAAATTTGTCCATTTCTCGGTATTTTATTTAATGACTTTGCTATTTTTTTATTGTTTTGAAACCAAAAATAATAATCAATTAAAATTAATAACTTTTATCACTTGTACCCTTTGCGGAGGGATCGGATCAGAGTTTCTTCAAAGTATCATGCCGTACCGATCATTTGATTATAAAGATATTGTTATGAATATTCTAGGTTCCGGAAGTGGGATTGTATCTTGTGATTTATACTCTCGCTACATGGTTCATAGACGAAAATTAAAACGTCTTGAAATTATTAAAAGTATAGGAGATGCTGGAGAAACTCTAGCTGAGAACTATACCAGGAATAGCGGAACTTATTCTGATTATACTGCTAGTTCTAGTACAAATGCAAGCTCTAGAAGTAGTAGAGATTTTGATGGAGATAGCAGTAATAATTACAGTGATTACTTTAGCGAAGATCTCGAGAGTCAAATTGAAAACTCTAGACCTTCAAGAGGCAGAAGAAATACTACCAGTATTGAATTAAAGAATATTGCCCCAATTGCTTTAAATGATTTGGGATTAGAAGAAGAAGAAGTTTAGTTTTTGAGTTATTTTCAATTTATCATTTTTTGCTTGCTTATCGTTTCCTGAACTCTTTATCGTTAACGAATTAGAGATCTAGATTTATAAAAGCATTCAGGGTGTTGCATGTGCTTTATTTACACAAATATTATTGTCTCATTTGCAATGAAATTTTATTGACATGTGGTTTTTTTTCTTTCAATTTCACACTTTTTTCGATCATCCTAATTAATTTTACAGTTCTCAGTTTTTTCCATTCGTTTTCTTCTCCGTTTAATTGTTAATTACATTTCTGTTTCGTTTTCTACGTCGTTTTATACCATTTGAATTCAATGTTATTTCACTTGTGAGTTGAGCTTACTTTCTAACACCACTGTAGCAAGGCTCGCAACCGGACATATTCCAGAAAAAAGCGATGCAATTTGTCCAAATCGCGATCAAAACACCATTTCAAACCATCCCAACCATTTGCTCAATGATCCTTTATCTTCTCTCGATTGCCGGGATCATCTCTGGCTTCATCTGCTTGACATTGGCTATCGCGTCAGGACTTTACTATCTTTCAGAATTGGTGGAAGAGCACGCAGAATTCACAAAAAGAACATTACACCGTTGTATTTACGCAATAATTGGTCTTTATTCATTGCTATGGTTGATCGAAGGGTTCCCATTCTGGCTCACGGTGTTTTCTATCGCAATTAACTCCCTTTACTTAAAAACCTTGTCAAAATTCCCTTATCTTAAAATTGACAGTCCAGATTTTATTGCGTCTGGTATTCTAACATTTATCAACCATTTTTTATGGTTCAATCACTTCAATAACCTTTCTCTCAATAGACATTATAGTGATAAAATTGTTCCCAGCTTTAGTGAGATTTCCAGTTTCTTTGGGATTTGCGTTTGGTTAGTTCCATTCTCATTATTCATTTCTCTTTCTGCTGGAGAAAACTTATTACCAAGCAATAACAATGAAATTGATGCTAGTAAAACGGACTCAATCACCGTTGATTCAAAAGACTTTAGCGCCACTACCTTTACCAGAAAAAGTAAAGGGCTTGTTAAAGAAGTCATTAATAATCTTCGTCAATTGATTCTTGGTAATCCTAGAGATTCAAGAGGAATTCTTTGATATATATGATAATATATCTTTTCTAATTTCATTGCATAACTAAATATTTGAACTCTTTAATGATTATGATAATTGTTTCTCTTAACTTACTATAATCAGTAATACAAAATTCAGTTGATTTGTCTTTTTGTTTTCTATGTTGGGTGATTTGGTAGGTAATAATTCAATAATTGAGAACTGAGATCCAGTCTTTGTATTCTAGCTGAAGGGAAGGTGATTGTTAAAGTCAAAGGTAAATTTTTTTTGGTGTGGGACTTGGTTGAAAACATGGATTTGTGTTGTGTCTATTGACATGATCTTGTGGGCTTTGGTTCTTCGTGTGATAATCCAAGTATTATGTTGCAATAAACAAATCAATTATTTAGTTAATGGACATCAAGCTTTCATAATATCAAATTTTATTTTATTAATTTGTTTTGTGGTTTTGTAGAATCTGGTATGAAATAAGTATGTTCGTTGCTTTTTGATCTGACTTCTTTCCTTGAGGTTTTAGAGACCTGCTGAAAGAAGGTCACCGAACTTTTTCGCCCTTTTAAATCCATAAAAAGCTGAAATAGCTCTCAAAAGCTTTCTACAATAAGCAGCCAACTCATCTGCTAGCGGGCAAAGCAGAATCAACTTTAACCATTTCATGTGGGAATTTTGACGGTGTGGATCACAAAAAAAAATCACAAAAAAAATCAAAAACACATAAGTGTCGAACAACAACACAAACACACCTTTGCAACCATCCACAAATCATGGCCCCGGTGTACCTAGATAATGTGCTTTGGAGTCCTGACCATGACTACCTGGCACAAGTCAACAATTTTTTGGGGATGGTCAATAATTCCGTGAAAGAATTGAGCCAAACAATTGATTACATCCAAAAAGTGAAACAAACCCAACTCACCAGTTCAGTGGCTTTCAATAATGTGGTTGAAACCTCTTTTTCTACTAAAAGCAGAATGTCACACTCATTAACAGCAAGATCTCCGTTTCTAGAACAATCTGCCCAACAAAAAACCATTGAATCAAATAATAGCGCAGCTACCCCTGATCCTGTTAGATCTTTGACTGCCAATTATGAATTACATTTAGATCATCTATCAGAAATTGCTTTCAGTAGAGATTCTTTATCTAATCAAATTGAGGCCAAAGTTCTACAAGAAGTCATAGAATTTAATGGGGTTTTTAAGACTTTTCAAAAATCAACATCTAAGACCTTAAATGATTATTTGGACAATTATCAAAAACTTTACAAAGTGGTTAGCAATCGACAGAATGACTATTTTACTAAGAGCAAAAATCTAGAAGAGTTTAACGAAAATGGGGCTGACACTAATAGTCCAAATACTAATACTCTTAGACCAACATCAACAACAACATTTCATCAAAGATCATTTAGTAGTTCTAGCAGTATGCAAGGCAGTCCTGTCCATAATAATGTTATCAATGATAATTCCCAACTTTCACCTTTTCGTCAAATTACAAAAACTCTTTCTAATGTTATGAGTCGCCAAAATTCTGATGATGAAGATAGTGAATATGATGAAGATGAGGACGATGACGATGATGATTTAGCTGAAGATGTAGAAGAGGATGATGAAGAATTTCCCAAAGCCTTTTTAGATAAATTAGAATATCCTTTTAAATTTGGATCAAATACAAAATTCCAAAACTTGGAGGAATTGCAAGAATTTTGCAAAAAGCTTTATAATGATTCTTTAGTGTTAAAAAGAAATTTTGATAACAATAGTAAAAGAAGCAGTTTTATGATTCCATTTGGAAGTGAAAACAACAATAATGAATCCTCAATTTTTATCTCCAACCATGAGTTGGGAGATTGGCTAAAATTAAACCGAGCAAAAACTGAAACTTCACTTAAATTGATAGAAACTTTCGGTCAAGATATGGTTAATCAAGATTTTCTCAAGTTATCGGTTTTCAAAAACTCCATCTTCAATAATATTTTATCAACTAAATTTCAAATCACAAATGAAGATCAAATCATTGTTTATGAATTTACAAAATTCTTCAAATTCATTTTAAATTTTAGTTTGGAAAAATATAATATTTACAAACAACAAAAAATTCAAAATAAACTACAAAACAGACTTAAAAGACAAGAATTAAAATCAGTTAAAAGAGAGAGAAAAAATTGGGAAGAAAAACAACATTCAAGAGTTTCTAGTTTAAGTTATAGTAATAGTGAAACCACAAAAGTCCCAGATTATATTGAAGATTTGAAAAAATCGGAGTTTTCCACTCCTGTTAATAGATCAAGAACAAATACAGTGGTAAATAGTAATAATTTACCAAAATCAGGTTCAACTAACGCAATTACTGGTTACTTAAGCAATCAACTAAAATCATTATCAATAATTGGTTCACCAGAAGCCAATTCCAAAAAAAAAGAGTCCTTAAGAATGCAATTGAAAAATTCCGAAAATTTGTTCAAATCAGCAGTTATTGACATTAATAATTTGAAGAAAAATTTTGAGTTTGGATTTAGTAATTTGGTTATCAATTTTGAAAATTATGAAAGGAAAAAAACATACTTGGTGATTAATTCCTTGAATTATTTGAGCTTTTTAATGATGAAACAATCAGAATATGAATTTAAAAAATTTAGTAAGTTGAATCAATTAATAAGTGGATCCAATAATCAAAAATTAATCGACATGGAACTACAATCTTTTGTGGAAAATAATTCAATGTATTATTATTCTCCATTTACAAGTGTCAAATTTGAAAAAAATAACAGTTTATTTAGCAATACTCAGTTAATCAGTCAAACTAGTCTATTTGGATCAGATGTTTCTTTATTACCCCAATATCAAACTTATGACAAATTGATCCAATTTAGTATTCCAATAATTTTTGGAGAATTCGTTGATAATTTATACAATTTGTTTTTAACCAATTATAATAATCGATTCAATAATTCTGAAGAATTAAAAGATATTAGTCATGATGATGAATCTTCAACTACAGTTTTGGAATTAGGAAATTTTGCCAGAAATGCCTGGTCAGAACCCTTTAACATTTTGAAAGCTTATGATTTGCGACAATTGATGATTGATTTGTATGAGAACAGCCAAGAATTGCTGATTGAAGAGAAAAAGAATGAGTTAAACTCCATTGGGTTTGGTAATGGTTTTAAGAAAAACGAGTTCCAATTATTAGTTATTAAGAAAACTTTGAAAGAAATTTTTGATCAATCAGATTTGAATGGTTTAATTAGTGTATTGAAACTATGGTTACTTGAATTACCCGATAGCTTGATCTCTTTTACAGTTTTTGAAAAGTTGAAGAATATTTACTTTCGTTCAGTTGATGAATTGTTTAATGATAATGAGGAAGAATTAAAGAAATCTCTAAATGATCAAACTGCCAATTGTGAAAAGCTTTTAAATGATCAAGAATTAAGATTTTCCCAAGTTTTGAAAATCCTAACCATGATTCCTAGAAGTAATTTGGCATCATTATATTTTTTCTTGGAGCATATAAATAAGGTTTCCTTCATGGGATTCAATAATTATGGAAATAAAGAAGAAATTGAAACTTTTGAAATGTTACAAAAGAAGTTTATAAATGATTTGATCAATCCAATTCCCAAAGATCATTCATCATTCCCTTTATCTCATTTAATTTTGAGATCATCCACTAAAAGTGGGTCATATTTTAGTCCGTCAGTCAATCAAAAACTGAATTCTCGGCCGGGAAATAACTTAAAAATAACAAATTTGAAATTACAATTTTTCTATAAAACGTTAATGAAAGATTTATTGAATGATATATTATTATTAAAGATTAAATCATTGATTATCGATAGGGAAAGTAATCAACAAAAATTATCCAAACTAAAATCAATTAAAGAAAAGGAGTCAATTAAAAATATTAGTGGTAGCAATTCACCAGTTTTATCAAGAAATAATGTTAAAGTATTTGGTGATACTAGCTCAGTAAATAATAAAAGAATTAGTTCATCCTCAACCACCACCGGATCAATTCAAAATCCTAAGGTTTTTGAGTTCAAAAGAAGTCGTGCTGAATCAATCAATTCCAATACTTCAAGTACTTCTCAAACTCCTACTATAATGGTTGAGGGATTAGCATTAAGATCGTTTGGTACTAAAAATCGTCCAGCAAGTCAAGATTTCAAACCAACTGTTAATAACACTCCTGAGCCTACTAATAATGAGAATTTAGGGAGTCCAGTGTCTACAGGTACTAAAAGATTGGCTAAAAGAAGAAGTTTTGGCTTACTTAATTCTAACTCGATTAAGGTTGTGGACGATAATGTGGATCAAGAGCAAAAATGTTGATGTTTTTTGTTTTTACACTTGTTTTAAAGTCTTGAACTAATTCACATTTATGTTATTTTATACTGTTGTAATTGGCCTCAAATCACTGTTATCTTGGGGCTCAAGAAAATATAAATCATTAACTTGACTCACTGCAATATTTGACACGCGTATTCAATAATAACTTTAGCTTCAACACTCTTCAAGATATTACAGAACCAAAAAAAACGTACTTTCGTATTAATGACTAATCCAAATTGACAAGTTGAATAAAAATAGCAATCAATAGAACATATGACATGCCTTATTGAAGATTCAAGAGTTCATTTCTCCGGCGAACATGAGATTTTTTTTTACGGTACTAATAAAAAAATTTGACGTTTCGGCGAACAGATAGATGCTTGCGTGAGGTTTTCACCGTGATTTAATTGATAATGTTGCTTGATTTTCAGTTGTTTAGTTCCTAATCTTTGTTATTGTTATATTAAATTGCTTACTAAATCTAATAAATGTCCCTGGCTTCTAAGAGATCGTCTTATTGTGAAAAGTTTGTATTCGAACTCAATCTTGACACATTGTTGAGTGTTTGGAGTTAATACTTTAAATAGAAGTCATCATACCAGAGAACTTTTGCGATTATAATTATTCGTAATCTCTTCAAGACTTATGTCAATAAGAAGTTTCATGATGAAGAAAGGGTCTTCAGCTGTACGACGTGTTAAACACCTACATCACCAGTCTAATCAGAACTTTTGAGACAGAACTGAGATCGTTACAAAATTAAATTGTTTGACTGCTAAACGATTTTCAAGATATTGTGAAGATCTTCAACGGATGTTGTTGAATTAGCGAATGTCTGACCAAACAGTTTCTCTTGCTTCTGGCTCTGGAGCCTTTCGATCTTCTTCGGTGCCAGTGGTGCAGGCTTCTAGAAGCTTTTTTTATTTCCGACGACCAAGCGGCTGCTGCAGGTGCTTTAACCCTTTCAACATGGCCCACAACATTCAACTAATAGTGATTGATAATTGGTTCAAGATAGACATTTTGTGTATATTTTCATTACTTCATTTCATCCTGATTGACTCGTGCAACTTAATAATTTAAAGTTTTGTTTGACTTATCATTAATGCAAACTTGAAATAGTAAGTTATCTCACTTTTAATTGTCAGTTTCAAACTATTTGAATAAAGCTTTTCAGTTTGGTTGTTATCAAACTAAAAATGCATCACTTTAATGAGCTGACCAATAAAATCTCTCCTTTTTTGTTTGTAGCTGATTCTTTTGGGAAATAATTACTTCTCAAATTCAGTTAAAGAATCCCGCGGCTACTGTAATTTAATCTATAAACAGTCCCACTACACTACTAAATCTTGCTAAAGAATCAAAACTCTTTCTTTGAAATGATTTTCGTCGTTGAACTGATTATGGAAGTTATCCCTTTGTCTGATCTTTAGCTTACCTTTTAGAAGTAACTTAAAAGGTGATACCCGGGACAGTAACTTAACTGGTCTAAAAATATGAAAAAACAAAATAGAACGATCTCTACCAAGATCACCACTAGATCTTTAGCCAGATCTAAGAATTTCTGTTTGGACCAATTAGGAGCTTTAAGAAATGAAATGTTTATGTAGTACAGATTATACAACCGTTAATTGATTACGGGTTCCAGAAGTTGCGAAAAGAATACGAAAAATTTCAACCTTATTTCACTAGACAAAAATTTTCAGCGAATATCCAATACTAAAACAATTTTTTTTGAATAATATATCTCGAAATCAGACGTAGAATGGGCTAAAGCTGATTTGAATAACTAAAACACTTCGCATGATAGAGGAATCTAGATCCATAACCTCTCTGCTAGAAGCAAGAGCTCTTAATTTCTCTAGTTCTTTGCAAAGAATTAGACTATACTCCTTATTACATCAATGTTGGCAATTCAATATGAAATTGACTTGAGAGTTGTAACAAAATTCAAAAGACAGCTGGACTTACTAACTGGACTCATGACTAAATAACATGATTCTGGGCTCATGGTTTTGAAAACGGTAATTGAGCAAGTATAGTTGCTTCAGTAAATGCCGGAGATATGTCAATTCTTGGAAATTCTAACTAAGTCAAAAGTAACTCCAGAGCCTAAATGTTGTATTAATAATCTTTAAACTCAATATTATTAAAAGTATCACTACCTGAGAACTATCAATCAAAATTGCGTCTTAATTTTGAGGAATTAAAAAAGATACGATAAGAAGGTTCTTTTAAGAAACAAAGTATTTGTTTGACAATTTTTCAACCTTAATTAATTGATTGATCCGCTAAAAACTATTTAGCTCAATTTCCTTCAGAGAAAATAAATCACCACCACTTCAAGAAAATAGAATTTTAATTTGGCAAATTGTCGAAAACCAAGTAGATCAATACAACCTTCAGAATAATAGAGCAATCAGTTGGCAATCCTTTAATTATCAAACAGGATTTCCTCAACACCACATGAAAAAATTTTCCACATAAATTAAATATTAATCACATTACCATATTTTCATTCCCTTTTTTTACACTGCAGCAATTGTTTTTTGAGAAACTTTTGACTAATCATTGTCTTTCATCAGGTTTGGGTTGCAAAAGGTAGTTGATCTTCCTAATTAATTGACTCCTTCAAAGAATTAGAAACGTAAGAATTAATTTATTTGAGTTTTTATAATTTTCTGAATTACAATTATGTTCTAAAACTTGAAAAAACAAAGTGGATAAATCAAAAAGTGTCAATCAATCAAGTGAACAGCTTTTGTTAATAGATTATTAACAATTAGCGTTAATTGATTTCATTATGAGACACGCTAACCTGTGTTGTTGAATACTTTTAGCAATTTTGAAGAATAATAATCCAAAGTATATTTGATTTATTGTAAGTGACAATAACCTAAAGAAAAAAGAACAATAAAACATAAATATATTAATTATTACATTTTGGCCAAAAGTTATAATGACAAAGAGTTTTTAATAAAAAAGACTAGCAAGGAAATAACTCATAAAAAAGAACGTTTATCAAATGAGAAAGATACATACACATACACTGAATAATTGAAAAGAAAAAGAATATAATAAAAGTAATGATAATCATTAAGCTCCTTTAGTAGAATAAGTAGAGAATATTTAATAAAAAAAAATGCCTTAAGTATCAATGACCGCGGTAATAACCATCAGAATTGGGTTCTGAATAGTAAGGTGCATACCCACCGTTGTAATTGTTATCATAATATGTGCCATTAAAGCTTCCCGCACTTGGAGGAGGAGGAGGCGGCTGGTAGTTAGTGTTTGGATAATTGATTGAACCAGTTGATTTTGATCTCTTTGATTCTTTCTTTCTTTGCATTTCTTCTTTGGCCTTTTCTAAACCTTTTCTTTTTGTCATTTTAGCAAAATATAACCCACAAGCGTTACATAAAGTTCTTGAACCATTGGGGCCTCTTCTCCATTCTGGAGTTGAATCGCATTCACAACATTCACAAATGGTTTTGGTAGGAGTTTGAACAATCGGCATAACTCTTGATGGAGTTGGAATTGGATTTGAATAATTATATTGTTGATGAAAAATGGGTGAGGATGAAGATGAAGAAAAACTTTGATTTGGAGACAAACTGATCGGGGTCGTAGAGCTTGAAGATCTTGTTGATCTATTGAGTGGGAAACTATGAGATGGCGGTGGTTGATTAGAAAGATGTGGAAAATCATCTTGTATAATTGAAGATAATGGAGGCAACTTAGACTCACTAGGTGATCTAAGTGTATAACTAGGTAACCCACGATGAGTTGGTTGAGAAGATGATTGTGGGAAACTTGGCTGATTTGGTGAAGAACGAGCGGAAGATCTATTATCGATAGAATTGGTAATGTTTTCAATTGGAGGTAATCTGAAAGATTCTTTCAGAGAATTATGAACCATAGTGAACATCAATAAAATAACTTGTGATTCGAGAATTAAGGAATATAATAAATCACAGATTCGGAGAGTGAAAAATTTCAATCTTTAGATCAAAATATTAGCAGCAGAGTGAATTGACGAATGAATGATCGGGAAAGACTCAATGACGAAAGATGATGATAATTGAGTTGAATGGGACACATAAGCAACAGCAGAAGGAGGAATTGAGCATTATTTATTGCTGGGGACCACGAAAAATGGAGTTCTGCATCTTGACAGAGAAGAAGTTTGGTAATATTAGCACAATAAGGTTTTGATTTGGGAGGAGCATGCAATGTATTGCAGGACGCATGCGCTCCGCCACCGGACGCATCTTGAGGCAGGCGAATGCAGAGAAGCAAAACTTTAATTATAAAAAATGTTCCGCGCATGCAAAGTTTCTCTATCATTTTGCAAATTATCCAATTGATTTAAACAAGCAATCAAGAAAATTTGTCAATTCTCACAAAATCTTAAGTGTCAATCAAATTAAAAGTATTAGTTGGTTTTCAAAGGCAGAAAACATGTCAAATAACTGAATTTTTCTGATTTTTATCTTTGTCAACACCACTACAAGCTGATCTATCTAAACATTCATTTGTTAAAACCATCGTTGAAGAATTCCCTCTTAGACCATTGTCTATCGCTCCAAATCTAAAATGTCACCATTGAGCGTCCTCCAAGGTCATCAAATCTATCATCAACTTATAAGATCATGGATATCTTTGTTTTTTTTTTACTTTTTTCTGTGCAAATTCTATTGAAAATTGATGATCTTGATATTGATCTTTTGTTTCTTTTACAATGTCATCTTTTTTCTCTTGAGTACACTCACAAAAATTAAAGAATAGATGACCATGTGTCCTTACATGTTAAAAAATGGGGTCTAAAGACTAATTTAATCATGAATAAACACGACTGAAAAATTTTTCTTTTCATGATTAATCTAATTTAATCTGGCTGAAAGTGTCAATCCAATGATGTATCACTGAATCACCAATACCAATATTGATCGTACTATAATAACAGGTTAGGAAAAGTTTTTCTTCTAACTTCCTCACATCAACTATTATCTTCCCCTGAAGATCTACAAGACTTATAATCTCACAATTCAAATTGTATGTGTTGAATTTTTTCAAGTTGTCGTATTCAAAAATTTTTATCATTTTGTAATAACTTAACCACTTTGCGACTTTAAAAGTATGAGCATTAAAACTATCGTAATTTTATATTAGAAACCGATCAATTCAATTGCAGTGAACTTGTTTTATTCGTCAAAAACTGACTGGTTAATACGATGTTTTCACAAATAATTACCAGTTTACGAAAGTTTTTGACTAACAATAATCTAAGTCTAGGATAAATCTTGTCTAGCTTAAGCAAATTTTCTTCCGTTTGTGCATTGAAAAAATTCAATTAACTGTGTTCCTTACTTGAATTTTTGCATCTTAATTTCTTAACCCTATACAGAAAACCCTATACAGAGAACCCTATAAAGAAAACCCTAAATACATAATTGAGGTTTTGGAGAAAACAAGTGACCGAACTGGACAATAAGTAAAAACTTCCACAATTTGTCATCCTTTTGAACAATCTCATCAAAAACTGAGTATTTGGAAAAAGATATTGGCCCTAACGTTTTTTTGATTTATTTTTTGTCTCAAATATCGCTTAATCAAAAATAATTGGGAAAAATTCCTCGCAATAAAAAATGAATTTTGTTGGAAGGAAACTTCCTATTGCGCAAGGAACAAAGATCTCACTTTTTTTTTTTTGATTCAAATGATTCTAATTATTAATCAAAGATAAACAAATTGTTAGCTAATCAAAAAAGTGAAAACTGAAAGTCATAGAATAGTATTTACAAAAGCGAAGATCCTAGTTTGTTTTTTTTAAGCACAAAAATGATCTTCAATGTATTTCTGAAAGTCGTTGAGGGAACGCTTCTGAGGAGAGAGAAGGAAAGAGAAAAGAACAATAAACATTTAAGCTTGAGTTTCTTCTCGAGATCCGATCTGAATTGAAATGACTTTAAAATAGTTTAAAAAAGTTTTAAAGATGTTTTGGACAGAATTCAAAACAAACTAGTTTAGAAAAATAAAAGCCTGTATTCACTTCATGTTAGGTATTATTGAGAAGTATTGTTACTGATAGCAGTTAAGGGTAAATGATTATCATCATAAGCCAGTATTAATTGATTCAAGGAAGAAATTAAAATAAAATAAAATATTTTTCATAACTTAAAGGGGACGGAAGGATGAAAAAAAATAAGAGGACAAGAACCTTATCCTCGATCGAGCTGAGACAAATGATTTTCATAAAAGTCAGACACGAAAAATTTTCATCTTAGTGATAATTAATTAGCCCTTGATTAATATATTGATCAAATCAGTAAAGTGATCAATTGAAAATCATTCATATGTCAATTGCTCAATTACGATCATTTACAAAACACTTTTTTCTAATTGAAAACTTGCAATTGACTCTTAGCTTCCTCAAATAAATAAATTCAGCAAGTTTACTTTCTTTAAAGTTCAAGAAAAGCTATTTATCAAAATAAACTTCTTAAAATTTCTCGTTAAATTTGCGAAAGTGGAAACCTTCTCGCTAGTCCTTGTATACTACTCATGTCAATCAGTGCGTTGGACTGTCTGCTTTTCAGAATGGACGACAGAGGAGCGGGCGGGGGTGATTAAAGGATCTTCATGATTGTTAGTAAGTACACTCACATGTTGGAGGTATTCAGTTTGTAATCACGCGTCAACTAAAATTATTCACGTCAAACAAAGAAAGTAAAATGGGTCACTTACTTCTAAAAAAATTTCATTTGTCCCAAAACTCATGACCCTTAGTTACCAGTCTGAGGATCTGCTTAAGTGTATTAGCCTGCATAGCCAGATTTCTTATCTTTACGAGTGAAGTTGTTTCAAAGAATGGCTATTTTCAGAACAAAGTATTATTTGATTTCCAGATAACTTGAAAATAGCCCTTTATCTAGCCACTCTATTAAAACAAAATTTGCATCATTAGATTTGAAATAGAATATCGAATTGAACATTCTAGGCTTTGCAATTAAGGTCCTGCAGTATTAAAATTTGGTTTCACAATATTTTTTCCAATCTTCCAAAGAATAATTTCCTTAATAGAACTATCCTAGACTAATTTTTGTTATGAATTTGAGTCAATTAATTCATGACATCAAACTGGTAAACACACAATACGAGCCCCAAAATTTGTCATTCATAATCAGTGACTTTATTTTGACGAATACAATAAACAGGAACGTTAACATTTTTCAAAGAATTTGATGCTCAACTTGGCTGCCGTTAAACTCTACAATGTACACCTTTAGCGACTTCTTTGATAATATCAGTAACCAAAGAATTTTATATTTATCGGTGCCAGCAGCTTGAAGCCCAACATCTTGGATAATGTCACAAATTAGAAAACATGCAAATAACTCCTGCTACTCCATCCGTCACATTAAAAGCAGTGACCTTTACTAATTTATCTTGAATAAAAGAAAGTGATTCACGCCGAATTGTAAAAATGCTACTGCTACTAGCTTGGTTATTCTCTATTGGGCCTTGATTGAACGTTTCTAGAGAATATAGTATTAAACTTCGCTAGCATATTGTTGATGTGACACAGCACATAATGTAACCGCAATGTATCACATCTGGAAGAATAGAGAAACAGGAAGCTGGAGACTCGAAATAGGTATTATAGGATATTCATTATAAAAAGACAATTAATTCCCAGTTATTCTAAGGATAAGATTAATATACGATACACCTCTTGAGGCAAAAAACTTAAATGATATTATCCAGCCATTAAATTTGTTTTACAAACATGCCATCTAAAATTAATTTTAATGAGGATCATAATCCTCAAGAGGTGTCTCAAATGTTTCCTGAACTTTAACACATATAGAGAACTATCTAGATAAACATTGCTGGTGGATAGGACAGCAAAGTAAAAGAGGGAAATCTGGAAGATTTGAAATGATAACTAAATACTTAAAGATACTATTAGATTTTCCATGATTTGGGGGAAAGTTTCACGGAGATTCTGTCAACTTTTTATAAAAACTCACCATGCATAAAAGGCAGCGCACACATTCCGTGTGAATTGGGTGCCTTAAATGCAAAGCATTGAAGCCGCTTTCAAAAGTAAGAATAAGATCCGCTTCTTTATTTCAATTAAAAGTTATTTAATGAATCAGTTAGTATCTTTTCTGAAAATTAACTCAAATTACATCTTCAATAGTTTGATAGTCTAATCTTAACAATGTTTAAATTAATTCATAGTCTACCGGTGATATTTTTGATAATCCATATCAATTCTTACCCTATTAATACGAGACAACTTGCAAGAAGAGATGACTCCCAACAAGACTATTTTGCTTCAGTATCCAATGGACAGTTTTCAATCTCTGCTCCCACCAATACCATTGATTTCTCCAAACTTCCTACTCCTACTTCTTCAACCAATACCAATAATTCGGATTCAGATGATACAGATTTTCAAGATAAAGGGTTTTTTGGGGCCATTGGGAAATTCTTCAAGGCGATTTTCCATATTGGAGAAAGTGCCACTACAAAATTATTGAAAAAATCAATGCCAATTTTCAAATCGGCCAGAGCAGCAAAATTAGCATTGCCTTCAACAAAATTTGTTGATGGATTATCAAAAGCTGATAAGTTAAAATATTTAAGATCCGGTCAAGAAGTCATAAATAAAAATAAAAACATCTTTGAAAGATTACAAAATAATCAAGAATTACTATATACTGATTTAGCAATTCAGCCAATCGCTATTGGTAGCCAAGTTGGTTCAGCAAAGAAAGAAGAAGCCCTGGAGCAACAGGTTTTGAAATTGATAATGAAATTAAATAGCTGATAGAAGGTTTTTGTTTACTAATGTGTAATTAAAATCATTTTTTCAAATTACCTATAGAATAAAAACAAAAATCTAATGAACAAGTACTACTTATAAAATCCCAAAAAACAAAATAAAGTTTGAAGAAAAAAATGTTTAAAAAAATAAATAAACTAATTATCATCATTAAAGAAGTCAGCAATTGCACAATTAGGATGTAAAATATATAATTTCTCAACATTCTGTGGCTCTTCTTGTTGATCATTTAAGAAACCATCAACATTAGAATTTCTAATTTCTAATAAAATTCTATCTTTAACCAATCTTTTTAACACTTTTTTACATAATTTTTCTTCTCTTAAGTAGTCGGTTTCGTTATCTAACTCATCTTCAATTCGTTCCAAATACCAATCAACGATTTGTTTACCACTAAGTCCATTATTTTCTGATGATGTATCTTTTTCTGTTTCGTTAATTTTTTTAACAATCATATTCATCATTTTGATATATTTGTCAAAGGAAATTGATTTCTTCTGTTGAGCTGGGACCGCATTAGTATTAGTATCAACACTCATTGGTTGATCTTCAACGGTATCTGGAATAGTATTAGTTGGTTGATTTACCTCCGTTAACAATTCTTCTTGTCCTTCTTCTTCTTCGTCAACTTCCACATCATCTTTATCAACTCTAATGATGGAATCTTTCAACAATGAATAAGCTTCGGTGACCAACTCTGGAGTAATCACATTTGTAGTATTGGCTTTTGCAATTGCTTCTGATAATCTAATCAATGATTCTAATTGACGAACGGTAATTCTATAACTTGATCTACCATAACCTTGAGCATCACCAAGTCTTAAATCTTTATAGTATTCAATCAAACATTCTCTTGCTTTTTTATTCATTTTTGGTTTGAAAGTTTTGGCATATTTAATATATCTAGAAATTTGAGTAGCAGAATAAGGTGATTCAATAAAACTATCACCACCAGTATGTAAATCAATAATAAAACTTGATAATTGAGTATCAATTTTTTCATTACAATCATCTAATAAAACAAAAAATAAATCAAATCTAGACATAATAGGAGCAGATAAATTTAAATTACTTCTAAGTGATTGTTTCCTATTGTATCTACCACCAATTGGATTAGCAGCAGCTAAAATCGAAGTTCTAGCATTTAAAGTAGCTTGAATACCTGCTTTAGCAATAGAAATTGTTTGTTGTTCCATGGCTTCATGAATTGCCACTTGATCACTAACATCCATTTTATCAAATTCATCAATACAACAAATCCCGTTATCTGCTAACATTAAAGCTCCCGCTTCAATAGAGAACTCTCCAGTTTCTTCATCTTTAATAACTGCTGCAGTTAAACCAGCAGCACTTGAAGCTTTACCAGAAGTATAAATTGCTCTTGGAGCAAAAGAGGAAACATATTTTAAAAATTGGGATTTAGAAGTAGATGGATCACCAACAATACAGACATTGATATCACCTCTTAAATTAATACCTTCTAAGGTCTGCTTATGAACCCCACTAAGTAATTGTAAAAGAACTCCTTTTTTAATGGTTTCATGACCGTAAACTGCTGGAGCAATTGATTTAACCAAGTTATCATAAATATGGGAGTCATTGACCATATCTTTCAAGTCAGTTAACTCATCTTGAGTTAAACTGTTCAAATAAATTTCTTGTTCTTGTTTATCGTTATCAATTTTATCAGATTTAGTTGGATGATTACCATTGTTATTACTGTTATTTTCATCAATTTTAGATTGCAATAATGGAGTAATATGACTTCCTAAAAAGGCAATCTTATAAGTTAAATCTCTAACCCCTAAAGCTTTCAAACCAGTGACACTAGAATTCAAATTTTCTGTTCCTAAATTTCCTCTTTTTGACATTGGTTTAATTCCTGGTAAACCTAATTGAGAAACATCAGGAATTACAATTGGCATGCCTGTTAGCTTGATTTTATCTCCAGGTTTTGCTCTTTCAACCATTTCACCTCTTAAGATAACATCTAAAGTTCTAGGCATTGAACCGGTTGGAATTTCATTTGGATTTTCTTGAATTTTAATCTTTTGCCAATCAATAAAATGTGATTTTTGAACATTTAAGGTCCAATATGATGAATTTTCACAATTAGGATTTGGACAATTAGTAGGTTCAGTATATTTAAAAACTTGTTCAACGTTCTCCACAACTTCTCGACATAAATTACATGTAAAACATGCTTTATATAATTCTGGTCTAACTTCTGATGATCTAGTGACTGTTCCAGAAATTGAAATTAATGAACCAATTTTATCAGATTTGATATCTCTGATTCTGTTAACTGAAGGTAAATTGAAAATACTTATTTGAAAAATTTTCTCATTACTTTCTAAAGCATTTGATGATGTTGATGAAGTAGTTTGAGTATTTGAATTTTCATTTGATTGAGTTGAATTGATTGCTCCGGATTTTAATAAATCTGGAACGTGATTTTTGATAACTCTTTTTAAACCATTTTGTAAAAAAGGTAAAAATCTATAATATTGTTCAACAATTGCTGATGCTAAAACCCCATTTTCTCTAGTTAACAAATGTTCGTAATTGATATAAATGGTATTTAATTCGTAAATCTTCATGGCTTCAAGTTGAGCAAGATAAGTTCTACTATCAAATAAATTTTCACCACTATCATCTTCAGGATTTGGATCAATAAATTCTTGTAAAAATTGTTCAAAAGCTTCTCTCACTTTTTCCCCAGTAACATCATGAACTTTTTCGAAAGGTTCGTTTCTTCTTCTAAGGGTTTCAATTGGTCTTGTATCATTATCTATTTGAGCTGTATTATTGTCTTGAGTATCTCTACCAATTTCACTTGATCCAAGAGTACTTTGAAATCTAATTGATGAAGGTGCGTTACTAGAATTCAATCTAGTGGATGATAAATCTGGCTGAGAACTGAAAGTCGACATTATGATGATCTCAGTTTAATATGATAAGTTTAAAGGGAAATTCGAAGAGAAGAAATTCACTTCGAAAAAAAAAATAAGTGTTGCAAAGTGGCCAAAAAAGGAAATTCCTAAAAATACAAAAATAAAAAGTTCACGCGTCGCGTCGCGGTCTTTGCAGTGAAAAGTTCTTTGAATCTTAAAATTCGTGTTTTCCACAATTGAAAAATTGATAATTGAATAAAAGTTTTTGTGACAATTTACTGTATGATATCGCTTTATTTAAGACACTATCGAAGACCAAATTCTATTAAGTTCGTGTAAACCGCGTTTGAGATCAACAAAAAATTGTTTTTGTGTCACATTGTAGCTTCCCTGTATTAAAAAGAAAAAATAACATTTGTAAAGGAAGAGTTTGTCGATGTTTAACTTCAGATAAAACATAAAAGACTTCAAAATATCAAAAAATAAGATTGATTTCTACTTTTTGTTGCTTGATTATAGAGAGTTAAACAAAATATTGATTTAAAATGGTGATATTATTATCTTTTTTAATTATTGTGGCGGTCATTATCACAATATACGAGTTTTAAGAGTGATCGACAAAAAAAAGATCATCTTGGATATACTGTTCCCAACAAAACAATAAAATATAATTTAACATAATATAAAAGAAAAACTTTAGTCACTTCATTTGCTTATTATGGAGTCACCGCGCTTTTTAGCTCCTGATCAACTTCATCAACTTCATCATCTTCAATGGAAAAATCAAAAGAAATCCAACCCGGCCAAGCTAATTCATCTCTTAAAATACTTCTTAATTTTTCAATCAAAAATTTCTCCACTTTGCCAACATTTTTTAATACTGATCCGTTTGATTCATTACCATAAGTTCCACCTCCAATTTCTGATTCAATTTTAATATCTTTGATAATTTCTATTCGATCTTTAGAAGATGATCTAATATTATTAGTGGAATTGAAAGAGGGAATCATAGGATTACTATTATGCCTGGTACCTGGATTCAGATTGATAAAAGGAGATAAAGGAGGTTGTTGCTGTTGTTGTTCATTATTATTATTAGTATTGTTATTAGTGTTATTAATTTTTTGATTAATGAAGTTTTCCACTTGATTATCATCAGTTATATCACAAAGAAATGAAAAATTCACGAGTTTCTTAGCATAACTTAAGATCACTAATGAATGAACCACAAGATCTGTCATTTTCAACTTGATGGGAAGCTCCACAAAACTTTTTGATGGATAGTTCAATAATAAGTTGGTGGTTATCTCAATATACATATCTCCTCTATAATCAAATTCTGCAATAATTTGTAAATCTTTGTAAGTTTTCTCATTGCTTTTACCATTCAAAGAAATTGAGGAAGCTTTTGTATCTGAATCATCTTCATTGTCCACTTCTTCGATATCCAGCTCATCATTTTCATAAAATTCATCAAAAGGATCACCAATATGTTTAATTATCACCAGTGGAGGGATCTTACCAATAAAGAATTCATTCACCTTAACGTCTTTAATAAACCTTGGAAGCTGGATTTTTTGTAACTGGGTGTCAATAAAGTCTCGGATACTTTCATTCAAGGCTTTGTCGGATGAGAGCAAATCCCAATTGACCTCAAATGACATTTGTGGAGAATTTGGTGATGTGCTTTGGAAATTTGAAATGCTTCAAATTCAGAAAAAAATCACACAACTAAAAAAAGCTGAACTGGAACAAAAACACACCCACAAATCTACACAATCCACCATGTTCAAGAGCGCAACAAGGCCGCTTCCTGCCATTGGGAGACGTTTTGGACCTCTCCAACAACAAAGGCACCTTTTCGACCATCTTCCAGGGTTTGATACACAAAGACATACCATCAAAAAGAGAATTAAGTAAGTAATTTGAAAAATGAATCAAATCAATTTGAATGACAATTATTAACCGTTAAGTTATCCTCCGGAAATGTTGTTTCAAGCAGTCTCTAACGTGACAGAATACCATACATTTGTTCCATATTGCACCTCATCATTTGTCAACGAATATGATTCTCAAGGGTTTCCTTCAAAGGGAGGATTAAGTGTGGGATTTAAACAATTTAATGAGAAGTTCGTTTGTTCCATCAAATGTAAAAACAATTTGGATGAACCAAAGTTGGTGGAAGCAGAAAGTTTAAGTCATGAGTTATTTGAACATTTAAAGATGAAATGGTATATTGAAGAAGATCCCAAGAGGAAAAATTGCAGTAAAATGATTTTACATTTGGATTATAAGTTCGCCAATCCAATTTATAACTCTGCCAGTTCCTTATTTGCAAAGGCAATCACTAATATCATGTTAAAGGCTTTCAATGAGAGAGCTGCATACTTGACACAAGAAGCTCTAAAATAAAAGTCTACTGAGAAAAATTGAAGTCTATATTAAAATTCAAATGTTGATATTACTGGGCAAAATCATTTGTTAAATTGATTCATAAACTCCTCTAATCTTTTTTACAATATTAAGTTTTATAAAATAACAATAAACTAGAAATTCAAAACCTTGTTAATAATATACAAATTGTTACAATAATTAATACGCTCTATCCTTTAATTGGAAAAAAACAAAAACAGCAACATTCAATGACGACGAGAACTTCGTCTGCTTCTGGTATTGGGTTTACTGTTATTTGCAGGAACACTTCTGCTGCTTCTTTTTTGAGATGTTGTCGTTGACAGTGTAGATCCACTTGATCTGGTCCTTCTGGTTGTTACTGTTCTAGAAGTACTGTTACTCGCCTTTTGTTTCTTTTTAACTGGTTTGGTACTATTGACAGTTGATTTTCTTCTTCCTCTTTTTTTAGGTAATTCATTATTAGCAGTGGCATTCTCATCAGTATCCTCTTCTTCTTGATTTTCTTTTTCATCTTGATCTTGATCTTGGTCTTCTTCTTCCGTCACGCCATCTTCATCTTCTGAATCTCCTCCTTCACCATCTTCACCATCTTCATCATCTTCTTTTTCCTCATCTTCTTCATTATCCTCTTCTTTGCCCTCCTCTTCATCATCACCTTGATCATCATTTTCATCTTCGTCTTCTGCATCTTCGTCTTCTAAATCTGAAAATCTTGCCGGACTCGAACAAGTAGAATCTACTGCATTTTTTGCAATATTACTTTGATAATCTTCATATGGTTTTAATTCAAATTCTTGATATTCTTCTCCATCTTTATCACGTAATAATTGTCCACCATTTTCAATGATTAATTCTTTTTCTTCTAATTTTTTTTCTTCAGCATCAGAATCATCAGAATCGTCACTTAATTCTTCCAATTCGTCGAGTTTCTCTAAATCATAAAATTTTGATAATTTCTCTGTTATATCTTTAGCTGAAATCTCAAATCCCTTTTCTAGAAAATTTGATAATGAATTAATTATGGATATCATATGAAATGATTTATTTTTACCACATGGTTTGAATTGACAAATTGCTCGAAATAACGCAATCTCTTCTTCAGTGCTCCAATTTCTCATAACAATTATTGCCAAAATGTAAAAGTTTCAAACTTTATGGGCTCAAAAATCCATCTTTTTATCCGAACAAAAAAAAATCAAAGGTCATGTGATATATCACATGATTTAAAGATATATTTATAAAATTTCTGTCAAAGATTATTTTTTTTCCAACATTGATTTAAACACAAATTTGTATAGACAATATGGCAAAGAAGAAGGATAAAAAGGATAAAGACGCCAAGAAGGCTAGAATGGCCGCTAAAAACGAAAAGGCCAAAGTAAAATCAGAAGGCAAAGAAAAGAAAATGGCCAAAAAACAAGGTTTAGATGATGATGATCAAGATATTGATGAAATTTTGAGAAATTTTCAATTAGAACAAGAGCAATTTGAGGAAGTTTTAATTGAAAAATGTGAAAAACCTATTAAAAGAATCAGTTCTGCCATGGTTTCTAGTCCAATTCATAATAAAAAAGAATTATTATTATTTGGTGGTGAGTCAATTAATTCAAACGGGTTATCGATTTTTTATAACGATTTATATAGTTATAGTGTGGATTCGGATATTTGGAGAAAAATTATTTCGAAAAATAGTCCGTTACCAAGATCATCACATTCGATGTGTGCTCATCCAAGTGGAATTATTTTATTATTTGGAGGAGAATTTTCTTCGCCAAAACAAAACACTTTTTATCATTATGGTGATACCTGGATTTTAGATCCCGAAGATAAAAAATGGGCCAAGGTGGAGTATAAAAAAGGTCCAAGTGCAAGATCTGGTAGTAGAATGTGTGTTTGGAAAAGTTTTATTTTGTTATTCGGTGGGTTTAGGGATCTTGGAACTTCAACTACATATTTAAATGACTTATGGATTTTTGATATCTCGAATTATAAGTGGAGACAAATTGAATTTCCACCTCATCATCCATTACCAGATCCAAGATCTGGTCATTCATTTGTTTCCTTCGATGAAGGTACTGATAGTGGAGCAATACTATGGGGTGGTTATACAAAAGTTAAAGCTGGTAAAGGTTTACAAAAAGGTAAACACTTAACAGACACTTGGGTTTTGAAAATGAAAAGTGATTTAAAACAAATTAAATGGGAAAGACGTAAGAAACAAGGGTTTTCACCATCACCAAGAGCTGGTTGTAGTTTAACACAACACGGATCAAAGTTGAGATACATTTTATTTGGTGGGGTTCATGATACTGAAGAAACTGAAGAAAGTTTAAGTTCAATATTTTATAATAATTTATTTATTTATCAAGGGGAAAATAATAAATGGTTCAATTTAAGTATTCGTCCACAAAAAAAGAAAGTTGAAAAAACTAAAACTAATATTAGAGATGATAGAGAACAAGAATTAGAACAATTTTTAAATTCTATTTTGAGAAAAAATGCGTTAAATGATGAAGATGAAGATGAAGAAGATGAAGAAGTTAAAAAACATTTGGAACAGTTGAAATTACAAGAGGATGAAGAGGAAGAAGAAAATGATAAACATTCTGGTAAAGAATATCCAATTAGTTATCAATTACCTCATCCAAGATTTAATGCCACCACTTGTGTGGTTGATGATACTTATTTCATTTACGGAGGTACTTGGGAATATGGCGATAAAGAAATCAATATTGATAGTATGTATAGTATTGATTTAGCCAAACTTGACGGAGTCAAAATTTTTTGGGAAGATTTGACCGAAATTGAAAAGGTATTACAAGAAGGTGAAGAAGACGAAGATGAAGATGAATTTGATGATGAAGAAGACGAAGAAGAAGACGAAGAAGAAGTCAAAGATAAAGTTTTGGTTGCTGAAGGTGAGGAAGAAGAAGACGAAGAAATTCTTGAAGAACCAGAAATGGAAGTTCCTGATGAAAGACCATGGTTGCCACATCCAAAACCATTCGAAAATTTAAGAAATTTCTATCTCCGTACGGGGGCTCAATTTCTTGAATGGACAATTTCTAGTCATAGAGAACTAAGAGGTAAACATTTAAAAAAAGCTGCTTTTGAATTATGTGAAGATAGATGGTGGGAACGTAGAGAACAAGTAAGAATATCTGAAGAAAGAATGGAAGAAATGGGTAATGTTGGGGAAGTTATTGAAAAAGATCCTGCCCAGAAAACAAAAAGACGCTGAAATAAATACCTTACAGTTTTCAATCATTGACAATATATTTATTGTAAAATAATAAACTGACGAATAAACTAATCTTCAGAAAAATACAACCCTTCTTGATGGAACCCTAATAATAATTTTAAAAACTCTAATTGACCACATTTACTAGCTCTTTGTTCGGATAATCCTGTTTGAGTCAAAACTTTTGTGATTTTTTCTTTAACTATTGTTTTTAAGTCGAGTTCGTCATTTATAATTTCATTTTGATTAATTAGATAATTTTTATGATTTTTTTCTAATAAATCCAAAACTGGAGTAGTTTTAAATCCAGCAGCAATGGTCTTGTTTTTTCTCACAAATACCACTCTTAATAAACCATCCCACTCACCAAATTTGATGTTTGGTCTTGGAGTTTTAACTTCAATTTTCACCACCGAACTTTCAACTTTTGGTGGTGGTCTAAAATTATTTTTCCCAACTTTCATAACATGAGTAACATTGGCCCACATTTGCACATTGGCACTTAATCTACAATATAATGAGTCCCCTGGTCTGGCCACCAATCTTAAAGCAAACTCTCTTTGAAACATAAGAACTGAAATTCTTGGTGGGTTTGGTTGATTTAATAATTTGAAAACTAGAGGTGAAGAAATTTGATATGGAGTGTTACTAATACAAACATCAAAATATGGTAAATCAGTTTTAATACAATCTCCTAATAAGATTTCTAGTTTTTTTTCATCAACTGTTCCCCTAAATCTTTTTGTTAATTCTGCTGCCATTCTTGGATCCATTTCAACTGCAATAACTTTTTTAACTTTTGGTAAAATGTGAGTAGTCAAATTACCGGTACCTGGACCAACTTCTAGAACTGTATCTGATGGCCTAATTTCTGCTTTATCAACAATTCCTTTAGCAATCATTGGATTTTTCAAAATATGTTGACCAAGATCAGTATTAAACTTAAAAACCGTATTGACATGTTGAGTGGCATTATTTGTATCTTTGCTGGAGTATTTCTGCTTATAACCAGCTGCAGCCTTGCCCATTATTATTGATTACTAGTATACTTGAATCTATATTTTCGCTCAAACAATCAAGAAAAAAAAAATTATTTTGGTTAAAGTCATCGCACACGTGACATTTCAAAAATCAGTGAACTTGCGAATTTATGAAAGGAGATTTTTGATTAGTTTACTGATAATTTTTAATCATTTATCAATAAATCTTCAATGTTAAAACCTTCTAAAATTCTATGGCAAAAGATTCCTCGACCAGCTCCCAGAAAAATTACAATAAAACCTTTTGATCCATCAAAAATAGCCCCAGCTCCAGAACCTTCAATAAATCAAGAAAAGCAAATAACTATTCCTAAAGATTTCAAAAAATACCAATTTGCGTATGTTGACTGGATAAATATAATGCAATATAGGCTAAGTACTAACGATTATAGTTTTTTTTTCATCTTTTTTGGTCTTTATAGCGCCGCAGTGTTAAGTGTTCCTATGTATAAAAGACGTGAGTATTTTGCATTTTTTGAGGAGATCAATAATCATCGACTATTATGATAAATTCAAACAAGTACTAACCACTTAGTTATATTGGGAGAGGAACCAAGATCTCAAAAAGGAGAGGTTTTACCAAGTGGAGATATTCATGTATATGATGAATATGAACAAATAGAACGAGAAAAACAGAGTGAAAATAATTTCTTCTACAAGTTATTGGGGTTCTCTAAGGATAATTAAGTTATTAATTTTTAAGTATTGTAAATAAATGGTCAAATGTCTATGTACTCAAATCTGTATGTTGGAGAACTTCCTGTGGTGGTGGCCCGTGGGCCACTCACCCCGGGCAACCCCCAAGATTTCATAATTTTGGACAGAGACGATAATTTTGCAACAAAAGTCTTTGTTTGTTTGTTTCTGATTGATGAGACTATCTCTAATTGCAAGAAACTCTGTTGTTAGAAACCTCAAAAAAATGGCCGAAGAATTGAAAATTGAAAGACTCGCCCCAGGTAAGTGAATAATGTTAATTATTTGATTGAAAGAGCTTGTTAACTAACCGTGACAGGTGATGGCAAAACTTATCCAAGTGTTGGTGATAAAGTCACCATTCACTATCGTGGTACCCTTGCCAACGGTACCGAATTCGACTCCTCTATCAAAAGAGGCAGACCATTTGAATGTGTCATTGGTGTTGGTCAAGTTATCAAAGGTTGGGATCAAGGTATCCCACAATTATCTGTTGGTGAAAAGGCTAGATTAATTATCCCTGGTAATTTAGCTTATGGACCAAGAGGTTTCCCTGGTTTAATCCCACCAAATGCCACTTTGAACTTTGATGTTGAATTATTAGGTGTTAGCAAATAAATAGATCGATTTTCATTTAAATATACGGCTGAAAACAAATGTCTTATATTTAATTCAGTGTTTAAGTTTTTAAGTTGTTATTACATAGTAAAGAAAAATCGAGTTAAGTGTTCAAATTTTTTCCTTTGAGGAAACATTAGTATAATCTGGTAAGAAGATTCCATTGTTGAACTCAATCAAATCTTCATAACCCATCTTTTGATCAATTTTGTTATTAAAGAAAAAATCAACTTGTTCATCTTTGATACTTTTAATATCTTTGAATTTCCAATCTGGTTCATTAGTCTTCGTGATTAACTTTGTAGTGACCCCTTCAATAAAATCATTTTTATCAGAATTGATCATCAAATTTTCTGCTAATAACATTTCTCGTCTTAATGATTGATTAATTGTTGAAGATTTCCCTTTTTTTAATAATCTTAAAGTAAGTTTCATAGAAAGAAATGATTTTTTTTTCAAGTTGTTTAAAATCTTGATGGAGAAATCATCATTTTGTTCTTCCAATAATTGAAACATTTCTTCAATTGAATTGTTTATATTGAAAATTGAATTAATGATAGCAAGCTCAGAACTGTTGAATCTAAACTTATGATCTTCATTAACTTTGGAGCTAAAACTTTTATCTAATAAGTCTTTGATTTGCTTACTAGTTTCTAAATTAGTTAATTTAGCAATAATTTCTTCAAAATTGACACTTTCAGCATAATGAGTAGCAAACCCAACAACTAAATTATCAGCTCCTACTAAAGAGTCACCAGTTAAAGCCAAATAAATTCCTATTGAAAAATCTAATCTTGGTAAAATAAAACTGGTTCCCACATCTGTAAAGAACCCAATATCCAACTCTGGCATGGCTAATCTTGTAGTTTTGGTGCATATTCTATAGCACCCATGGACAGAGATTCCTACTCCTCCCCCCATGGTAATACCTTCGATGAATGAAATGATTGGTTTGGGATAGATAGCAATCAAGTAGTTCAAAGAATATTCTTCATGGAAAAACTTACAAGCTAAGTTGATCTGCTTGCTAGCTGCCAAATTTCTAGCTTGTGCCACATCTCCTCCAGCACAGAAAGCCCGAGATGATGACGATTTAATAATTACTGAAGCAATTTCAGGGGAATCTTTATGTTTAAGTAAGATATCAATCATTACTTCAATCATTTCTGCGGTTAAGGAGTTCAATTTCTTTGGACGATTCAAAGTGATGACACAAGTGTGTCCTGTCACTTGTTCATGAACAAGCTGCTCACTGGCTTCCATGGTCTTTGATTGATTATGCTTTGATTTTGATGAATTTCGATAGTTTTGTGTGTCAAATTTGGCTTTGACAAGCGATGATTGATGTGGGGTAAAGAACGCATGAATGGAGTTCATTTTTTTCAACATCGAAAACCAAAAAAACAAAACTTACAGATTAATTTTGATTAAATGACCGTTGAATATTTAATGATTATAAGAAGAAAATGAAGTAAAAGAGAGCGAGCAAAACTGAGCAAAAAAAGAAAAGAAAAGTTAAAAACTGTCAGTATCAATCTGGAAATGAATGCATGACACTATTAATT
Source organism: Saccharomycopsis sp. FM-2023a (assembly GCA_037355385.1). Classification (NCBI taxonomy): domain Eukaryota; kingdom Fungi; phylum Ascomycota; class Saccharomycetes; order Ascoideales; family Saccharomycopsidaceae; genus Saccharomycopsis; species Saccharomycopsis sp. FM-2023a. The sequence goes on from JBAKFZ010000001.1 coordinate 78,248, forward strand.
GAATTATTAAGTATAACATATCTGAAAAACAATTCTATTAAAAATCTCTTCATAACTCATAACTATTCAAAGTAATGGAAGGACTGACTGGAGCAATTTCCTCAGAAGCAGAATGTCTTCTAAAATTGGTGTCAATTTTGAGTTTCATTGGATTGAAAAGAGTTTTTTCTTCAGAGACAAGATAATTATTGCTCTTATTAGCAGGAGCAGGAATTGGTTCTTCATAATTAGCAATGAATTTATCATAATTTTCATTAAGAGACTTATTGGTGAAATGACCATCAGTGGAAAGATTTTCAATTGATAATTGATTTTCCACATTATCATTCATTCTAATTAAAGTATTCGATAAATCAGTCTTGAATTCTCCGAATTTCTTTGAACTTCTAATCATCTTATGAGTTCTTTGAGCAATATCTTCATCACGACAAATAATCACAATTCTTTGGAGTCCAAAAAGAACAGAGAAGTAGCAGATGTCACTGATGTTGTTTTGTTGATTAATAACGAGGATTTTGAGATCATCCGCTAATGAAAGATTGGTTTGAGGATTTTTGATGAAGACTGAACTGGGAAGGTCTCTGACAATAATGGTGGTCTTTGGGGCCTGATGGAAAAGGGCTTTAGGAGAAGTAAAGGGAGTGCCAATAATAGAAGTCATTTTGGAGTTTGTTAATATTGTTGTTGTAGTATATGTTTAAATAAATATATGTAAATAGGGGAAATGAAGAGCAAAGAGGATTTGGGATGTTTATATATCAACGTATGCAGGGGCTGACCAAAGAGGTCCAACGCCTCGGTGGCAATACTTGAGTTTTCGCCATCTTTTTCTTAGTGTCTGGGCAGTTCCAGTTCCAGTTCCAGTTCTGTTTTGGAGACGGTATTCATAGCAATATGGGAGCCCGGTCTTATTTGAGAACCCAGCGCTTGCTCCATGAGGTTCCGGCGGAAGCATGTCAAACATAACATAGCCACTAGCTCGCAAAAAATTTTATTTTGCAGAAATTCTCTCAAACTTCAGATTATTTTCATCAGTTGCTGACTAAATTGTGTGAACAGCTTGCTGGAATTTGCCAACTGGTTGCTGTTGTCAGTTTGACACTTTCCTTTCGCGGAAATGTAAATGAAAGTTTGGAAGTGTCATTTTTTACACTCAACATTCCTCATGAACTCGTTTACTTTTTTATAGTTATCTATGTACAAATTTTTTGATCCGTTAATCATAATCTGAGATCTTCCCAAAGTAGTCTATTCATATTGACCCTAATCAACTCTTTTTCTCTGTCTTGTTTATTTTTATATTTTCTCATGGGTTCTATCAACTTTTGAGATTTTTTATTCTCATAGCCGGTCCAAATATCAAAAACTTTACCCTTCAAGTGACTCTCAAAAAACCATTGATTGACATTTTCCACACTTTCTGGAACTTCAAAAGGTTGGGAAAATATTGGTTTACTGGAAATAAATGGTCGAGCTTCTTTGTACACTTTACCAGATTTTTTTTGAAAATCGTTTTTTTTAACAAGATAAGAATCGATTGATTCTCTTATGATCACTTCTAAACCAGCTGGAGCATAGAACTCATAAAGATTAAATTTAACATAGTTGACGAAAAATTCTTTTAACTTCGCTAATTGATCTTTTTCTTCTCCTTTTTCTTCTCCTTCTGTTTTTTCAACCTCTTGTAATTTCATTAATGATTTCAAGCTTCTGGTAGGTGTTAAAGTGACAAACCCAATTCCTTTAATTACCAAATCAATACTTCCATAAAATGGAGGAATAACATATCTTTTCAAATGTCCTTTTAATTTTGTTCCTTCTTTTATTCCAATTTTTGCTTTCATGGCATCTGGTTGACGTTCACAAGAAGTAAAAGCTTTTTCTAAACTACCATAAACAAAACCTTCTTCACGTGTATTTGTTTTAATTTGAGTAATATTATTCCTAGGGCCCACCACAAAAATCAATCCTCCAAACGTATAGCAATCATTATCAACAATTGATAAATATTTTTCTTTTGATTTATGTAAACTATAAGATGCTTTATTAAAATTTTTTTGAATTTTTTGACTTTTGGGTTTATATAAATTTTTAATCCAGGAATCTTTTAAAATATTGAAAACTCCATAATTGATTTCATCATTGACTTTATTTCTAATCAAATAACCTGGCAAATCATTTATTGTTGCTCTACCATTTTTTAAAATATAAGTTAAAATATCTTGAGTGAAACCAGGCAAAACAAAAGTTCCTGGTAAATTGATCTTTTCCTTTAATTCTTTTTGGTGTTTTTTAGTAAAAGTGTTAAGATTATCTGATTTTGTTTTGCTAGTTGATGAATCATAATAATCAATTTCTAGAAAACTTTTGATCAATGAAGATTTCCCAGAATTTGCTTCTCCAACAAAATAAACACTTTGCAGCCTTGGTAATAAATTATATAAACTTTTGATATTCCAATTTTTTTCAGCGCTAACCAAATGAACTTGATTATCTTCCAAACGTAAATCTTTACCAAACTTTTTTTTCATAAGTTTTTCCAAAGTATTGAAAAAATATAGTTTACCAGCATTTCCTAATAATCTTTCATGATCAAGAATTAAATCACACTTACTAATAACAAATTTGATTTTGGAAAGATTTGTAACATGATCGAATATTTGAAAATTAACTCCAAGAGGAAAATCATTAGCAGATATTATATTATAAATGACGGAGCTTTCAAAGTTTTTAACTTTGGGATTCTGGACAATTGAAGATAATGAATTTGCTTGATTGGAAATAGGATCTAACTCAAAATACTCCCCACGATGAAGAATATTATAACATCTTAAACATTTAATTCCTTTTTTTGATTCTTCTTGAATCTCTTCCTCTTCTGTTTCCTCTTCTTTGACTTCTTGGCTTTTTATTTCCTCAACTGTAGCATCGAGTTCTTCTTCTGAAATGTCTTCATTTGATAATAACAACTTCTCTTTCTCCGATAAATCATTATAATATTCTTCAAAAATTAAATCAGTCCTTTTCTTGAAAGTTTTGACTTCCAGCTTTGACTTATTTAAAACTGATTCGTCGACAAAACCTGGTTTATTGAAATCTTCAGTCTGTAGTCCCACTCCACAGGAAACACAAAAGTGACCATCTGAGTAAAATTTCAATCGATCAACTTGAGGTTGGAAGTTTGTTAAACAAGTTGAAAAACTCAAATGATCATTATTATTGCCAAACTTTCTTTGATAACCAAGTAAATTTCTATTGTGCAATTGCAAGGATGGCTTTGTTAGTTTCAACACTAGTCTCCAAGAGTTTCTCAGTTTATATCGAAGCATCTTTGGGTACTCAAATCAACATTAACAGGATAAATACTGTGAGCAATTTCAACTTTATTTACGCATAAATTTTTTTATTTGCGCAGAGATACCATTTAGCTGGCTCATTGCTTACACCTTTTCAAAATCATTAAAAGTTGTCATTTTCATTATATAATATTGATTGGATTGTAATTGAGATAAGAATCGTAAGCTTTGCCCACTGCTCCAACCTCTGGACCAAATCCAATGATCTTCCACAAACTAATTAGTCCAAAAACCGTCAAAAAATTTACCAATAAGAATCCCATTCTTCTTTTCCGTAAACTATGAATTTTTAACCATTTCATCCAGCCAGAGATAACATGATAACAGGCCAAATAGATCAAGAGTCCAAAGCCACTGAACCCCACTAACTTGTTTTCCGCATTTATTGCATGAGAAACATATCTTAACGTAATCAATGATGAATCCCCATCAACAACTAAAGGAGCCAATCTTTCTTTGAATATATGAAATGCTAAAACAGGGGTTAATAGGATTCCCGAGAATTGTAGAGGAGTTAATCCAAATCTTGTAGAAACAACTGATTTTTTAATACCTAAATTCAAGACAGAATACCATCCTCCTAATCCAATACTTTCATTTCTTATATTAATATCACCGGTTCTGGGATCAACTTGCATTTCCTTTTCTAAGTTTATCTGATCATTTAAAGATTTTCCTGCTGGATGTTTGTTATGTTTAACGGTTTTTCTCTTAATCCTATTTCTAAAATATCTCATTACTCTTAAAGTAAATCCAGCCAACACATGAGAAATCAAACTGCCAAAAACCATGATTTTTTCAAATGATTGCTCCTGATAAACATCCCTAGTCATCATTAAAACTTCTTCGGCTAATGGAACATCAATAGCGGGTACAACTAAGACATTGATTCCGTGAAGGATGATAAATACTGTGAAAGAATATGATGAATATTTTTGGACATTATAAAGTATCCTGGAGCTGATATTATAACAATTGATATTATTGCTTCTAGGAACTGGAATTCCAAAAAATTTCTTATTAGGCTTAACTATCTCTTTCAATTCTTCTTCCTCTATTGGCTGAGGAATCACTCGATGAAGAGTTCTAGGATCTTGCGATGACATTATATAGTTAGATTTTGATTGAGAACATGCTAAACACACAAATTTTTTCATTTTTTTCTTACAAATCCGAAGCTTCTGATTTGACGTAGTATTTTCCAACCAACTTTGAATAAATATATTGGGATTTTTACACCAATTAATAACACAAAGTAGAATGAAATGCATTTAATGTTCTTTCTCAAAAATATAATGAAATTGGTATAAAAAAATAGAAGCACAAACAAACAAAATAATGTTGTAATAATGTAATGATAATAAATAAAATAAAAATTTTAATGAAAAATTATATTAATAAACTAAATAACCGAATTTAAAAATAAGAACAAAAGAAAAATAAACAAAATGATCATCTGAAATCAGTCTTACCAATCCCTCTTTTACCAGCAACCAAATGTTTTGATAATGTAACTGGATTATGACGATCCCCTTCACCTTTTCTAGCATCTCTGTTACGTTCACGACGTTGGACTTTAGCCAACTTTTCAGCTTTTGATCTAGCAACTTCATCACTAATACCAGCATTACGTTTATCACCTTGTCTAAGAGGAGTTCTACGTTTTTTAGATGGTCCTGATTCATCCAAAATAACATCAACCCCAGTTTCTGCTTCATATGCAGCATTTTGTAATTTTCTCTTTCTTTTAACTAATGACGTGGTATTATGACCTAATGAAGTTAAGTGTTTTTCCATATCATCAAAGTTCTTAACTTGTTTACTACGTGGCATAATAGCACGATTTTTAATAGCTTTTCTATTTCTTGATTCATTGATCATTTTCTTTTGTTTGTCACGAATCCACTTAGCTTTTTCTCTAACATCTTCGACTTCTTCATCTTCAATTTCTGAATCAGAATCATAAAATCCTTCTTTTTCTAATCTTTCTTCTTCTTCTTCCAAGGCTTTTAATTTTTCCATGATATCCGCATCTAAGAAATCATAAACATTACGTCCATTAAGAATTTCTGGCATAACATCATCTTTCCAATTATCATCATCTAAAATGTATTTATCTTTTAAATTGATATTGTAAACACCAGCTCCTCCATTTTCAATTTCAATATCCTTAGCTAACATTTTTCTATTTGGATCAGTTGAATCATATTTTTTTAATAATTTAACCGCTTCAGGAATATGAGGATTACGTTCAATATCATCACGAGCTTGTGGTTTAGCAACATGAATTTTATTCAAAACATTTTGTGATTTAGCAACTCCCTTCAATTTTTTTTCAATTCTAGCAGATAACAATTTTTCACAAGCTTTATTACGAGTAGTCATAACATCATCACCATCTTGACAAGAAATTTCTGCAATATCAACTCCACTTTGATTAAGCATTGATTTGATTAATTCTTGACGTTCTTCACTTAAATCTTCAGTTTTGATGATATCACTCTTATTGAAAACAACCATAACAGATTTATTAGCAAATAATGGTTTGATAGAATTAAATAATTTAACTTGGGCTTCAACTGAAAATCCACATTGTTCAGAAATATCCATAAAATACATAATAGTTGAAGGTAAATGAGCAATGGCATAAATAGATTGCATCTCAATATTATTCATATCTTCAACTGGTCTATCCAAAATCCCTGGAGTATCAATTGCTTGGAATCTAAGATATTTATATTCAAAATGACCAACATATAAAGATTTGGTGGTGAAAGCATATGGTTGAACTTCAACGTCTGCCTTAGTGATTGATCTTAAAAATGAAGATTTACCAACATTTGGATAACCACAAATAACAATGGTTCTAGTGTTTGGGTCAATTGAAGGTAAACGACTTAAATGTTGTCTAACTTGTTCCAAATATAATAATGGATCTTTCAACTTTTTAGCAATGGTTGCCATTCTACCTAAAGCAGCTCTTTTCAATTGTTTACATTGAAACAATGATTGGCCAAACTTCAATAATCTAACATAATCTCTAGCAACTTGTTCAATAAGAGTTTTTGCCCTTGAAACTGCGGCCAATGAAACTTTATAATGATTTTTTTCATAAAGAGTATCCATTAAATCACGATGGAAGGGATGAAGTTCATCAATTTTTGGGAAACCTGACAACACATCATCAAATTTTTCACAGAAACCTTCAGCAGTAAATCTAACTTTTCTCATATAAAACGATCTAATACGAGTAATTGCAAAACCTGGTCTAATAACAGTTGGGGTTTTACGTTGGGTTCTATTGAGAACAATATCCAACAAATCATTGGCATTTGGTACCGCAGAAATATTTGTCCAGGTAAGTTGCATCTTGACTAAATACCTTTCGATTGATTGATACAAATGAAAATTATATAGTTTAACTACTATAAATTTTTTTTTAAAAAAGAAAGTAAAAAAAAATTTTTTTTGGCTCATCTCGAGCGTGTGCATCTTGCATACATTCGCAGACTCTTGCATTTCATTTCTCAACATGACATAAAAACTGTTAAAAAATTAATTAATGAACAAGTTCTATGTATGTGAAGTATAGACTACTAGACTGACTATCATGGTATGCGATGGATGGTCTGAGAAAATCAGTTTTAAGATCTGTGCACTTAATGGCCTTAATTATAAAGTAGTAGATTTTGACTATAAAAATTGATCGTGCTGTTGGGGAATCTGCCAATGAACATCATCCACTTTCATGGTTGAGCATCAAAAATTCAAGATGATTCTTCCTAATTACAGTGAAAACTGATCAATATTATTGCATCTTCGTTATTTTTGTGGAAATAAGTTACCATTTGTTTTAATTCAAACGAATGGTAAAAGGAAATCTTGTGTAAACTCACTATTAAGCGCTTTCCAATAACCAGTTTTCAATGGGTATATAGATCGTTACAAAACAGGATGATAGTATCATCCTTACAATATTCAGAAAAACTATGATTCTTACATTTAATAGTAGAATGACCTCCAAAGTGAACACTTCAAAAACAGAAATGGAATCAATTGATACCTTTCATCAAAACCTCACTACTAAAGATCATGAATCGAATGAAGATCTCATTTACAATAAGCATTTAACAAATCTCTAATCATAGTGATAGGAGTATCTACCTAAAAATTGATCATAATAACTTGAGTGAAGACACAGTCCAAAACAGAACATCCTGCCACTATACCCCAAGATATGCATCAATTGCGAAATTCTGTTTTTGATTCAAATCAATCACTAAAGGTACTACAATTCAAAAACTACTGTAATAGGGCGCACATAACAGCACATGACACTATACCGCCCTAAAAAACTGGGACAAATAAATCAGTCAGCTGATAATGGTTATAGAGCTCCGGCACATGAAGAGAGTGAGGATTGAATTTTATAAAAATTTATTATTTTGATTGAAGTTCATAATAAAGAAAAGGCCAGAGAACCAACGTCATAATACACCAAGTAAGTACTAGCAATAGTATCTTCAAGAGATGAGTGATGCAATAAAATTGTCTACACATAAAGATTTGACTCAATTAAAAGAACGGAAAATGATGATACTATAACAAAACTTGAAATTATTTTTCATTTTATAGAATCGATATGCTATATTAGAAAAGTTTTTATTAGAGATTGTTTACACTTATGAAAAATATTATAAGAAGTATATGAGCAAACCGTTAGCTTGATGTAATTATAAAATGTTTATTATGTTCACATCATTTTGCAATTATTTTTCTGAGGAAACTACGAAGGAATTAAATTAATGATATTTAATTTTTGATTAAATAATTACTCATGGGACAAGTCTTTCAGAAAATAAGCGCATGTTTAAGAGTTATAGAATTATTTTATGGAAATCTACACTATCTTATCTTCGAAGAAATTTATTAAATGTTGAGAAATATAATGTTTTACTAACAATTTTAGTATGCCTCCAAAAGTTCAATTATCTAAAGCCGCCAAGGCTGCTGCTGCCATGGCTGGTGGTAAAAAATCCAAGAAGAAGTGGTCCAAAAAATCCGTTAAGGACAAGGCTAAGCACTTGGTTGTTTTAGATCAAGAAAAATATGACAGAATCTTGAAAGAAGTCCCAACTTACAGATATGTCTCTGTTTCTGTTTTAGTCGATCGTCTTAAGATTGGTGGTTCTATGGCTAGAGTTGCTATTGAACAATTGGAAAGAGAAGGTTTGATCAAGAAAGTTTCCAGACATTCCTCTCAATTGATTTACACCAGAGCTATTGCTGAGTAAATTTGTTAATTCATAAACTAAACGAATTTTATTTTAGTTGTTTCTTTGTGTAATGAATACTATTAATATTTTATGAGATTGATGTAGAGGTTTGATTTATTGCAATTTTTTTCATCTTGATAATGAGACTTTTGTATAGATCAGGACTAGCAATTCGACAATTCTTCCTTTTTATTTAAACCTCAAATGACAAAGAATTGATATTTTTTGGATGATTTAAGCTGATTTGGAAATTTGTTTTTGTGGTAGAAATATTTTGCAGCAATGATGGCTCATGAGCAGTATATCATCAAAAAATCAACATTTGAATATAGAGTCGAGCGAAAACACAACCAGGGTTTTCAGAACAACTATCCAATTATATGCAAATGTATAAAAATAGATTTTAACTACCCTCATCCCTTATACTTAATGTCCTATGTGCAAGTGCCATGAGCACTCTGGGTAAAAAATCACGGGCATAATTTCTTTTCCCTGGTAATCCCGTCTAGAACTCATAGACCAGCCAAACTCAACCCTCTTATAAAACGTCAGAAATCCCTGATTTTCATAAACGGGTTTAATAAGCCAAACCAACGCTTTTTTATCTATACACAAAATACATCAAATTAACATGGATATTTTTGGGTTGATTGTGGGCTTCTTAGTATTAACTGCACAACCAGTTTTGACAGATTCCCAAAGATTTACCTTGAGAGCAGTAACATCCTATGATATCAATTCTGCAATTCAATTATACCCTTTAACAGTTGTTAACGGCTCGTTAGTGCTCGCTAAAGAAGTTGACGAATTATCCTATGTGTTAGATGAAGATGGTTATGCGGAAATCGAGAACTCGGATTATAAACTAGTGGTGGATGATGATAAAAATGGATTACTAACTGCTAATACTACCGGAACCCCAATTTTTTACATTACTGGAGATCATCTTCATTACAATTCAGACTTTGTCTTCATTGCTTGTCCAAAAGGTGAAGGTAATTCTACGTTTGCTGTTTATGCTAACTCAAATTTAGGGATTTGCGATGATTCACTTGTTTTTACTTTGAGACCGGTTCTTGCAAACGATACAGAAGTAATTAGTTCTTATGTTCCAGACGTTTTGGACGGTAAAACAAGTTCCAGTGCAATCTCAGCTACTGCTGGTCCTTTATTATCAAGAAGTTTAAAATCGCTGTTCTCCACCGTTACCCAAAATGGAGGGATTGGTCAAACTTCATCCAAATCTGGAGCGACTGCCACCAGTTCATCAAGCAATAACAATATCATTACCGAAACAATCTCTGCTGCTACTGTCCAAAGTACTGATGATAATGATAATGTGGTCACCGAAACCATTATTGTTCAAAATGAAGAAACTTTGGAGTCAAGTCAAGCATCAATTACTGTGTCTTCCACTGATGATGGTGATGATGGAGTTATTACTCTTACTACATATGTGGATCCTAGCGCTTCTAAAAATCTTGTTTCCACTATTGAAGAAGTTACAACAGTTACAAAAGTTTCTACATCTTCAGGATGTGCGGATACTGATTGCAATACCGTCTTTATTTCGTTAGTTACTGTCACAGAGATAACAACAAGCTCCAGTGATCTAGCCACCTCGGTTTTAACATCCTTCCAGACAGGCGGAGTGCTATCTAATATTTTTGGAAGTACAATAACTGCTGGATTTTCCACATCTTCAACCCTTGGAAACTCTTCCTTGAGTAGAACTACTCATCTAGGAGCCGGTTCTAGTACCACATTTATCTCCTCTTCTTTGATTCTTGCCGCTCTAATATCCTTGTTTGCTTGATTCTTCTAATATACTTTTATCCCCCGCTTTTCTCATGTTTACTAAAGATTTTTGTAAAGAAAATGTGTTTGTGGAAGTATATGCATGTCAAAATGCTGTTCACGTGCACTTTTATTTTTAATTTCATTTTTTTTTCTTTTTGTTGGAAAGACAACGCCTTGAGGTGAGCACCGGTTAAAACTATTGCTAAATACTACAGAAAATTGCAAGAAAGAGCGGCTGTTATTATACTATTAAAAAAACTTGTTATTGCGGGAAATATAACGAGGTCGGGGATTCAAAAACAATAATCAAGAATTTTTTGCAAAATGAAGAATTATCGTAAAAGAGATAAACAAAAAGATAGACCAAAGATACAAATCCCTCACTCAAGTATAAATGTTGTGAATTTGGATAATATTCAGGAAACTTCAAGGTATTTCCAGGCACTCAATAGTTCCTTGACGGATCCGAGTTTTCCTGTGTTTCAAAATTCAAGATCTGATGAAGTTAATCAGTATGAAAGAAGTCTTCGAGGGAGTAATTTTTCTAATAATATGGTATTAAAAAGTAAAGGTAAACATGACACTTTATTTCAAATTTTTAACATGGTTTATGCAAAAAAAAGAATTCTATTCTCTTTAGATATTGAAGCTTATGAATTTTCTCATGATATTGTAACAGAAATTGGAATTTCAATTTATGATCCAAGATTGCATTTTGTTGAGAATCATTTTAAAGGCAAATGTTGTTTTCAAAAACTTCATATCATCATTGAAGAAAATATGAGATATAGAAATGGTAAATATGTCAAAGATAATAGAGACAATTTTGTGGGTGGTACTAGTTTTGTTGTTCCTTTATATCAAGCAGCAATTTCAATTCAAATTTTAATCAACTACTACTTTCCAGAAAGTCTTGATTCAACTAGTGCTAGTAGATTTGGTGCTTCCTTAGTTGGGCATGATGTTGGAGGGGATATCAAATGGTTAACTTCTATTGGAATTAAGTTTCCTAATTATATCACAAATGATAAATCTCTTGATAACGTTTTTGTTATAGATTCTCAAGTTATTTGGAAATGGAGTTTTGGAAGTAAATACAGCTCGTTAGGTAAAATTTTGAGATTTTTTGATATTCCAAATGCTTTTCTACATAATGGTGGCAATGATGCGTTATTTACTTTGATTTTGATATTAGTAATGTGTGATCCAAATATTAGATCAATAAAAAATTTTGATAAAATGAATCAATATAATTTACCACCAGAAATAGCAATTTTGTTGAATAATAATAAGGTTCCAAAAGATAAAGAAGAAATTAACCATTCATATACTGTTAATGAAGATGAAATAATCAAAGTGGGACCTCATACTTATACTCATGTTCTCAATCAATATGCAGAACCATCAATCTGTTATCAAACCAATATTAGAAGAAATCGTTTCATCAAAACTGCTTCAGAAGTTATTAAAGCCATTTATATTGTCTAATGTTTTACGTTTTCACGAATTCCTATTATCTTCTCATGCCTTTATTTTTCTCAACTTGACTCTTTCTTATCATTTTTGGTTTCTTCAAATTATCATGTTGTTATTAGCTGTGTGTGTTTTTTCTCATTTACTTACTTTTGCTGTTTGCCGTTCTTTCAAAGATTTTTACAGTGTCTTAATTTTTGCATTTCGTTTTTGTTTACTTTTCATCACCATTTCTTTGTTTACTATTTTGACTTTTTCCATGGTGTTATATTTCAAAAAATATTTTTGGGGGAATTACTTATTGTTACTCATTATTCAAAATTAAAAAAGATTATGTCCTTATTGTTCATTTTTTATTGTATGATATATTTTTTTTTTCATGTATACTTTTTCTCCTTACAGTGAATCTTTTTTTTTTGTTGAAGGTTGATATTATAATGAATATATTTCAAACAAGAGTTAGTCTAAGCGCTTGAGGTTGTTATAATGTTTTTTATTAATATTTTACTGTGTAGATCTAACCGGACTACTAGGATTGGTGGCAAAAGAAGCTATTGAACTAGCTCTATGTTTAAGGTTTACCAATTGTTCTTTATAAGTTTGCATACTAGAATCAATTCCCGAATAATATCTAGCAAGCTCCGTAACTCTCCATGGTAAAGCTCTAAACAAAGGCAAAAAGTTACCATAAAATGGCACCTTAATTTCACCTCTTCTTCCCAATTGAAGTGAATTAAATATGACTTTGGCAACATAAGATGGTTCAAGTTTTGGAGCTAAAAGTTGAGATGGAGTCTGAACTCCTTTAAACATTTCAGTTCTTAGTTGACCTGGGGCTACTAATAATGTTTTTACTCCACTTTTTGAGAAAGATGGTGGACCTAATTCATAGGTTAAGGATTCATGAAGTGCAATAACTCCCGATTTTGAAGCACCATAAGCACCTATAAAGTTAGTAAAAGGCTTGAGTAAAACTCAAAAAGTTTGAAAAAACATACTTAGAAGAGCAGGAGACATGTAGCCTAATACGGAAGCAATTGTAACAACATAACCTCTTTTAATAGCCAACATTCCTGGTAAGAAAATTTTGACTAAGTAAAAATTAGCTAGTAAATTCACTTGAATAGTTTTATCAATATCTTCAAAAGATAAATCAAGTAAAGATTTCCCTCTCATAATGCCAGCATTATTGATAAGCACGCTAACAACTCCAATCTCTCTTGTCACGATTTCTTTAATGTCTAGTAATTTATCCTTATCGGTAATATCACATCGAAAATAATAAACATTTTCCAAATTTTGCTCTTCTTCTGATGGACTATCCACATCAATGACCACAACCTTGGTTCCTGATTTTTCGAAATACTTCACCAATTCTTTTCCAAGTCCATTGCATCCTCCAGTAATCAAAACAATATCTTTCTCTGCTTCGAAAACATGACCAAGAAAAGTATCGGAAAGTTGGCGTAAAATATGGTTGGTTCTGAGGACTATTAACGGAACCGTCATTATGGGGAACTGAATTATTTTATAGTATGGGGGAGCTGGTTGGCGGGGTTCTCTTTTTGCAGAGTAGAATTAGCGCCATCGAAAGAAATTCTATTTTTTGTTTCTATTTATGTGTCATGTTGAAAATGCCACAAAAACAATCGTGCATGAAAAAAAAAAGAAATTTTTTTTTGGAGTGGCTGGTTAGAGTGCCCTGCAAATTAGAGAGTGCTAGAAAATAAAACCTGCAATACACATACTCAAAATGTCTCATGACAAAAACTGAAAAAGCAAAGAACTTTTTACAGATTCAAAATGATCCTGAAGAAAGACCTTCCAGAAGTAGTAAGAGTGAAGAGAAGAATTTCTGAAGATCCATTGCAAGCCCTAGTGCTCGAAAGCAGACAACTGCTCAAACGATCCAAAAGTTCCACATTTGTTTTTAAATTTGCTAGAACTGATGTTACCAATAGAAGCACAGACAATAATGGATCTATTCTCAAGCTGTACTATAAAAATACTGCCAGTAAAAAGAATAACAAGAAATCGAAGCTAAGTGATAGCATAACTTCCCAAGATTTAGCTAAAGATGATCAAAAGACATTTCTTCTACAGTCTTCATCAAAAGAGGATACTAAAGATTTGGAAAACATGGAGGGAGAAGTTCCTCAAGAATTAGCAGACATGGTCAAAGAATACCTCCAGTTAGAAGAAAGAGACAAGCAACCAAATACATCATCCAATAGCATTCTATCATCTCATAGTAAAAATCCCACCGATGATGGTTATGTTTATGATGTTTATTATCGTGATAAAGCTATTTATGATGAAAATGAAAAATTGGGTTCAAATATTGGGATTATTAAATTTGCTGATGAAGATTTAGAGTTATTGACAGACGAAGAAGATTCAGACTCAGATTTCCAACAACTTTCAGATGATGAAGATTCGAATGCAGAAGATTTTTATAGAAATGACTACCCTGAAAACGAAGACGATGACAAAGGAATTGTTATTGGGAATGAAGATGAGTGGTATAGCGATGAAGATGATTATTATAAACAAATGGATGAAGAGGATGAAGATTATGAATTTCGAAAAAAATATTTCGAAGAATCAGATAATGTAATGGATAGATTGAAAAAGGAAAATAAAGCGTTTGATACTCTTTCTCCCGATGAAGTAAATTATCTTTATCATGAGTTTTATGAGGAAGAAAATGGCCATGAACAAGAAGTTGACTTGGCAGATGATGAAGACGAAGAATTGGATTAAAAGAAACGAGACTAATACGGATATACTACTAAATAATGAATAATGATAAACTGAACTTTGCAATATGTGTAGTCATGTTTAATTTTGACAAAATGTGGATGTATTACTTGGGTTCCATAGTTTTGATCAAAGGGTCCAGTAGAAATTAGCGTTTTCAACTAAAAGGCTTTCTACAACAAAGCCGGCTTTGGTGAACCCATTGACTTTTTTCAAAGTTTTATTAAACTTGTTTCCCAACCACTGTGCCAATCGCGATCATTTTGGGCCTCAAAAGGAAATTTGCACGGCCCATGGGCAGAAATTAGATGTCAACAACGAAAAAACAAAAACAAAAGGCCAGTTCAACAATCCCAGACTCTGGAACCACCATTGATTGTCCGAAGTCTCTTTTTCCCGTCTTCTCACCCTCAGGTTCTCATCTTGCTGCTTTGTCTTATCCATTTCTTTGACTCATTTTTTTCTATTTTGTCCTGTTCTTTAGCGCCCTTTTTGTTTGCTTATTCTGGCCAGATCACCACCACATTTTTTGAAATAAGAGCAAGCTTTTGACCTACCAATGTTCAATTCTCTAGCGAGCAAAATTCTTCCTCTCCAGCCCATTCTGCCAGAGCTTCCTTCTGAGATCAAAAGTATGGATGAAGCCGAGGTTATTCAATGGCAGGGCAAGTTCCAGTTATGCTCTGATCGTTTAAATGCTGTCCTAAAAGATTGTTCTAACTATGCCACTTATTGGTCAGCTTTCTTTGAAAATCAGTTGACAATGATCAGATCCAACATTGAACAACAACGACCTAAAGAAGACCAACCTGAATCAGAGGGTTATGAAGATTTATTGGGATTCGAGAAGTTAATGTTAGACACTAAACAAGCTAGTAATAAAAAATTAACTGATTTTGGTAAAAAAATTGAATCTAGAATCAAAGATATGAAAATTTATATTGAAAGTATGAATAAGAGTTGTAGAAAAAGAAAAGACAAAAAATTAGAAATAGATAAACATGAATATTATTACCAATTATATAAGAATAAAGAAGATTTATCAATGAAAGATGAAAATGCTTTAGAATTGACTTTAAACGAAAAACTGGAGTTAACAAATTTGGAGACTCAATTACGAAGAAGTCGAAAAGAATTAATTATTATTGAAACTCAAATGGTTGAAAATTTCCCATCTGCCATGTCAATGTTTATTGAGTTTATGGATAATTTATCTCTTGCAATTTCTTATGACATACAAGAAATATATGATTATGTTTATGATAATTTGAATAAGTTTTATGAAACTAATCCAAAATTTATCAAAATTTTTGCTCAAATTAAAGATAGTTGGACTTTTGATTTATCATCGATAAAAAAACTGTTAAATAATTCAGAAGTATTTAGCCAAAGGCCAAAATCAATAACTGAAACATTAATGGGATCAACAAGTAATAACAGTATTAATCATTATAAATCATCACCTTTATCAAATTCTTCAACTCCATCTTTGCAACCAAAATTAAATTCATCTGGTATGAAAAGTTTAAACTTAAATAACAAAGCAGGAGTTCGTCGTTCAATAACAATATCTCATAGAAGAACTAATTCCAAAAATCTTGATATTAAAAGTATGGTGGTTGATGCATCAAATAATAAAGATAATAATGGCGCGGGATTGGGAATTCATATACCTGACTCAAAAATGATTAATACTAAAAGGTTTTCAGGAAGATCTTTTAGTAGTGCATCATTAGAACAACATTCAAGGGAAGATGATGCAAGATCCTTTGTTTCTTCTCAATCTTCATTGAGTGAAGATGATACATTAATGGCTGGAGAATCATTCCATGATACCACCTTAAAAAAAATTTCTTCAAACTCTCCAAGCGTTTCTCCAAGACCAACTCTGAAACGTTCAAGTTTAATTTTGAGTGATTCTCCAAGCACTAATAACAATACTCCTATCTTAACAAATAGTAGAATGAGTTTATTGGTTGGTAATAATAGATATAGTGGGATTTATAACAAACAAAGATTTAAAAACCAAAATTATTTGTCCCCATCAAATTATATTATTAATAATAATAATTCTAATAGTAATTTGATTAATGAATGTCCAATCACTTGTGATTTTAAAATCCATGATTACAAATTAATGAGACAAGCAAAATTGAATAAATCATATTCGAGAAGTCTTTATTTAAATCATTCCATAATTTATGAACAAAATAACAAGCAATATGATTATAAAGAGTTACTCAAAAGATCAAAAGAAGGTAAAAAAATCAATAATTTTGAAAATGAAGAATTGATCAAAGTTAAAGCCATTGCAAATTATTTTGACAATAATTTTGGCAAATTGAGTTTTACTAAAGATGATTCAATCTTTATAGTTTCTAAAAAATCTTCTAATGAAAATTTTTGGATTGGAAAATCAGAGGATGGTCGAATTGGAGAATTTCCAAGTAATTTGGTGATTTGAATTATATTATTACGACTATAAACTCTCGTTCCATATAGTTTATGATTGATTTTTCCTACTTTCTATACATATAATAATGAATCTTATATATGACTTTTACTGTAGTGAATATTCGATATGAATTTGGAAACGCTTTAATAGCAAGGCTGGCACGCGAAAAAAATGTGGAAAAAAAAGTTGAAGTAAACATTTGGGGACCTCAATTTTCAATCCATCAAATTATCAAATAATTATCAAACAATTGACCACCAATTGACGAGTTAATACTATCATCATGTCTGACGTTGAAAAAAAAGAAGAACCCAAAATCGAAGACCCAAAAGTTGAAACTAAAGAAGACTCAACCAAGGAATCCTCTAAAGATGAAACTAAAGATGAAACCAAAAAGGTAGAAGAAGACAAAAAACGTAAAAGTCCAGGGGATAAAAAGAAGAAGAAGAAAAGACAAAGAAGAAACTATGATGATATTCCTCCCCCAGAAGACGATAAAGAAGAAGAAGAAGAAGAAGAGGATAGCGAGTATGATGAAAAAGAAGAATATGTCGATGATGAAGACGACGATGATTTAGCGGACGAGATGGTAGCAATCAATTCTTCAAATATCATTACTGGTAGTAGAACTAGAGGAGTTAAGATTGATTTTGCTAAGACTGCGGAAAAATTGAAAAAAGAAAAAGAAGCAGTAGCAGAAGATAAAAACATTGACGATGATGAAGAGGATGAAGAGGATGGAGATTTTGTTCCTGAAGAAACAAAATGAAAGGGTTTGTAAAAGTGGGCTTTTATGATTTTGTATTTTATATAATTATATTTTTTTAAATTTTATTTGATTTCAAATAATTTGTAGTACATTTACAACTTGAGTCAATCATATCTACGAAATTGGCAATCAAATACAGAACAATTAAAACTTGAAAATGGTAATATATAAAAAAAAAGAATATTGGGATCGTTATTATGAATAAACAAAATGAAAAAAAAAAATGAAAAAATGAAAATGTTAAAAAAGTAATTTAGAAGTAAACACACAAAATTTTCAAAAGAAGGAAATCAAAGAGATTAATCATGAAAAAGAAGAAAAACAAAGGAAAATTTCCGTTTGATTCTTTTGTTAAAAGTGAATAGTTGCTATCATTGAAAAAAGTAAAAAAAACCATATTATATCAATGAAAAAAATGTCAAAAACCCCTATCATTTGATTGATTTCTTCTTTAATAAAATTCCTTTAAACTCCTTCCAGTCTTCCCAATTCTTAATAAACAAAACAGAAAAGTTAAAATAAAAAAAGAAAACACATCAAAAAAAAAATGTTATCATTATTATATTCTGGAAAAACTATGAAATTCTATTTGTGTTATTTCTTCCAGATTGATTCATGAGTTTATTAATTAACAACAGTTATTTCCTTTTGTTGGTTTTGATTCTTCAGCGTTTGGAGTTAAACTAATAGTTGGACCATTTCTTGGTTTTGGACCACTGTAATCGCCCATATCAAATTGATGTTTACTAACCATCTCATAAATACTTTTTAATAATTGATTGAAAGATAAATCAACATTTTCGGCATTTAAAGCAGAAGCTTCAGTGAATAATAATTGATTTTCAGCAGCA
Organism: Saccharomycopsis sp. FM-2023a; assembly: GCA_037355385.1. Classification (NCBI taxonomy): domain Eukaryota; kingdom Fungi; phylum Ascomycota; class Saccharomycetes; order Ascoideales; family Saccharomycopsidaceae; genus Saccharomycopsis; species Saccharomycopsis sp. FM-2023a. The sequence continues at coordinate 96,988 of JBAKFZ010000001.1, forward strand.
AAATGTTTTGCTTCATCAGTTGGAACCGCACGAAGATGATCCAAATCAGATTTATTACCAACTAATTCAATAATAATATTAGCATCAGCATGTTCTTTCAATTCTTTCAACCATCTGCTAACACTTTCATAACTTTCACTTTTTGAAATATCATAAACTACAAGAGCACCAACCGCCCCTCTATAATAAGCACTAGTAATGGCTCTGTATCTTTCCTGACCGGCAGTATCCCAAATTTGGGCTTTAACTCTTTTACCATCGATTTCCACGGTTCTGGTGGCAAATTCAACCCCAATGGTGGAACGAGATTCAATATTGAATTCATTTCTGGTGAAACGAGATAATAAATTGGATTTACCAACACCAGAATCACCAATTAAAACAACTAATAAAGTTAGTAAAAAATTGCAAAAATTGAGCAAAAATTTATTCACACGTACTTTTGAAGAGGTATTCGTAGTCATAGGAGTAATCGTCAGTAGTGTTTTCAGACATTTTCAACTGTTATTATTCAATGAAAAGATGGAACAAATCAAGGATTGTTGGGTTTTGTGGTTAATGTTTTTTTTTTCGTGTGCTGTTCTGAAAACCAGGGCTCCTGGCCATTTATAGGAGATGCGCCGGGTGACTGTCAAGGCCCACGAGCCATGCAGTTGATAATTAACAATTAACAAATATCAATTAAATAAGATCAGATAATATAATATTTACATTATTCCATCATAAATTCATATATTTACATGCAATATTTATAAACGAAACTTCTATCTACTTTTTTTCAACGGAGCCTTCATCCTTGATTCCTTCATCTTCATTTTTCTTTTTTTCTTCAAGATATTTATCAAAAGCATCACTTTGTTCAGGGAAAGGTCTTTTACCTAATAATCTAATCATATCTTCTCTGGTTATAACTTCTTTTGTCAATAATTCTTGAGCAACTAACTCAACATCGATTGATTTTTCAATCAATAAGTTTTTACATCTGTCATGACATTCTTTGATTAATCTTCTGATTTCAGAATCAATTAATTCTCCAGTGTGTTCACTAAATGGTTTTGTCAAATCATTATCGCTTTTTCTTTCGTAGTTGATATAACCTAATTTTTCACTCATTCCTAAAGAGGTAATCATTGCGTTTGCCATTCTAGTAACTTTTTTGAAGTCATCAGATCCACCACTAGTAACAGATTTGAAATGTAATTCTTCAGAGACTCTACCACCAAGAGTCATGGTCATTCTATCTTTCAACTGTTCAACTGTCATTAAATAAAGATCTGGGGGTAAATACTGAGCGTAACCTAAAGCTCCTTGACCTCTTGGAATAATACTAACTTTTAATAAAGGATCAGCATACTTTAAATACCATCCACAAACTGCGTGTCCAGCTTCATGATAAGCAACAATTTTTTTTTCATCTGGGGAGAGTAATTTTGATTTTTTTTCAATTCCTCCAATAACTCTTTCGATTGCTTGTTCAAAATGTTTGATTTCAACTTTTTCAGAATCGAATCTAGCAGCAATCAAAGCAGCTTCATTACAAACATTGGCAATATCAGCACCTGAAAATCCCGGAGTTAAAGTGGCTAATCTACCTTTAATGTTATCGACTTTGTCAGCTAATTTTAATTTCTGTAAATGAACTTTGAAAATATCTTTTCTACCTTCTAATTCTGGATTATCAATAGTAATATGACGATCAAATCTACCAGGTCTTAATAATGCTGAATCCAAAACATCCGCTCTATTAGTACCAGCCAAAACCACCACATGATCAGAGGTTTCAAACCCATCCATTTCAACTAATAATTGATTTAAAGTAGTTTCTCTTTCATCAGCCCCACCTGTCATATTGTTTTTACTTCTAGCTTTACCAATAGCATCAATTTCATCCACGAAAATAATTGAAGGAGCATTGGCTCTAGCAGTTTTGAATAAATCACGAACTCTTGATGCCCCAACCCCAACAAACATTTCAACGAATTCTGAACCACTAACCGAGTAAAATGGGACACCTGCTTCACCAGCAGTTGCCTTTGCTAACAAAGTTTTCCCAGTACCTGGTGGACCAGATAAAATTGCTCCTCTTGGAATTTTTGCTCCTAATTTTTCATATTTACTAGGGTTTTTCAAAAATTTAACAAATTCCATAATTTCTTCTTTAGCTTCATCACAACCCGCAACATCTTTGAATTTAATTTTAACATCAGAATCTAAATTGAATTTTTTAGCTTTTGACTTGTTAATTCCAAACATTCCACCACTTGCACCATTAGTTGATTTTTTTGTTAACCAAAACAATCCCCCAATCATTAAAGCAGTTGGCATTAACTGCCAGATAGTCTTCGATAAATCTGTAGATTGTATGTAACTAATTGGAATCATAGCTTCATCTGTAATATTTAATTGTCTTTGATCTTCAATAAATTTATGTTCAAAACTTTCAACTGATCCAATATTGAAATAATACTCCAAACTATTTAACTGTTGTTTACCATTTTCATTTAAGATCACTCTTACTCTAGACTTATTGATAATTATAATTTCTTTAACTAAACCTCTTGATAATAAATCTTTTCTAAATTCTTGATAACTAATTTCTTTGGAATTAGAGCTCGATTTACCACTGTTAAGGAAATAGACGATGGCAGCTGTGATTACTATATCAACCCAGGTAAGTCTCAAGGTAAATTCTTTTGGATCATTGGAGTTAAAATTCAAATTTTTTTTAGAGGCATCTTTACTTTCTTCTTTGTCACCTTCTTCTTCTGATTTTTTTCTATTAGCATTTTCTTTCTTCAATCTTTCAATGGTTTCGTTGATTTTTTTCAGTTCTTCTGCTTCGAGTCTTTTTAGCTCTTCCTCTTTACTTAATTGTTTATCATCTTTGAATTGTTCTTCTTCATTAGATAGCTTTTTATTGAAAGTAATTCTATTATTATGAAATTGTCTAATTTGATGAAATTTCAAGAACTCTTGGGGGATCCGAGAAACCCTCCGGGTTGAGAACCGTGATAGTCTCAAGACTCGATTAACAAGCATCGAGTTCCTTTGTAAATTAAACAATTTCAATGAAAAACTTCTGATGCTTTACCAATTGTTGATTTTTTGTAAAAATCGTCAGAATTTTTGCCTTCCTTGGACAGGGCTCGCAATAAGTTGTGTGTATTAAACTCAACCTCCACTGAAAAACATTAAACCCAACCCGATTTTGTGCTGTGAAAATAAATAACTAGCAATTTAATTATACAAAATATTTGTTAAAGCATCTGATAAAAATCAGATGAGAATACGCCCATCACTCCGAAAATCTAGCTGATTATATTAGTTGAGATAAATCCTGTTTTGCTTTAGTTGACTAAAGCTGTTTTCTAACGAGCTCTACTACCAGTAAGATCCTCATCTAATACTTTCAATACGTTTTTAAGATCGTGTTGTTGTTCAAGACTTTGAACTATCAATCGTCTTTGAGAGAGTATCACTCATAATTTCCAAAAAATTGCTACAAGTTGATGTTTATTATTGGTATTATTACTAATACTATTCAAGATTTCAACGTCATTCTGATTTATCTCCGGTGATGCAAACTCTTCTTTCTTCATATTGGCAAAATTTCGTTTTCTATAATTTCAATCGTTGTTTATATGACTATAAAATTTGTGAGCCATATTAATACTAATGAATTTCATTATATCATTTTTTGAATATTATGAACGAGTTGAGCTATTATTTGGTTTCTTCGGAATCGATTAGTTTCTCCAGAAAATGTCAACAAGATATATTAAATAAGATAATAAGAGTTTCTTTTATAATATTGAACAATACTATTCAAGTAGTAAAATATGCTTAATTCAATCAGCTTTCTTTATTTAGGTTCTCAAATCGTCTTTATCTTCAACAGGAACGCCAAATATCAAACATGCGAAAATGTATAAAACGCTGATCTCTTCCATGTTACCTTTCCTAATCTTCAATGGGTATGAAGCATTGCAGTCTGTCTCTTATACCCAATAACTTTATATCTAAGATCTCATTATTTTATCAACTCGACTTGCTAATATTATAACTATCTCTAGTCTATTTCATCACTGCATACCTTCATGACTACTCTGCTTTCTAATTTTCATCAACTCCAAGTGTAAACCACAATTACCTCACATCAGTTGACAGCATGTCTTCAAATTTATCAGTATAGATGATAGTCATACCCAGAAATTTGAAGCTCCATATCTCAAAATTTACCCTTGGGACGGCTCCTCAAATGATGCTAAAGTTGGAAGTCTTTTAAAAATACGAAAAGACAAAATTGTCAAACTCATAACATAAAAAACTTCAAACAATTTGGCCTAAATGTAATTATTGAATAACAAAGTTGTGAAAATTTGAAAATAATGAACAATCTAGGAAATAAAAACCACAAAGAAAAAGTATCAGCTCTTTCTTTTTCTCTTCTTTGGGCGTTGTTGATGTTGTTGTTGCTCTTCTTCCTCTTCCTCTTCTTCTGCCACATCTTCCACATCTTCATCAACATTTTTAATCGAATTGATAATATTTTTATAATAAAAGTTGGAACTTTTTAAATCATTAGAGTTTTCAAATTGTTTTTTGATAATTCCCATATATTTAACATGGTTTAGAAAAGGAACGTTTTTTAACTGGTCAAAATTGCAACATGAAATTCTTAATCTTTGATTTAAATCCAGCCTATTTTCTTCAATTTCATAAACCATTTGTAATGGAGTTTGTTTAAATAATGAAAGTCTTGGAACACTGTTTAAAGTATGCTGAACTTCCGCAATGAATAACTCCCAATCTAAATCGAGATTAATATTGACTTGATTAGTATTAACATTAGGAACATTATTTCTAGCAATTAAAATATTGGCCAAAATCAAATCTTTCAATCTGGAAATTCCCAATTGTTTGGATTCTCTTGTATTATGGTTATTGAATAAAATAATATTGAATTGATTAGCAAGATCATACATGATTTGATTTTCAAATAATTCACTATCAATACTCTCAAATTGCAAGATTGTAGGGGATGAATAACGATAAACACATTTTCTCAAATTATTGGTGATCTCTGTTATTGAATTAGTTTTTAAAGGGAGTAGCATCAGAAATCTAGTGTAACAGTCAAGAACTCTCAAGATGTAGAAATAGCCTTTTGAATCCATAGCATGTTCAGAAACATCAATGATATTAATTTTCCATAACTGACCAAAATTTTTGGAGTTTTTTGTTAAGACTAAGAAGTTATTTGAATGAGAACTATTGTTAGCAGCTAAATTCAAACTAAAGATATCTTTGGATTTTCTTAATTCTTTGATTTCAATACATTCAGGACATTTTTTCAAAAGACTTTTAACCATATCTCTGGTGATATATGCCACTTCAATGTTTTGATAAGTAGCCTTGATATTACTATGACCTTCCTTAGAGTGATGGTGATAAATTGAAAAAGGATATAAGAAGGGATGTACGATAATCTTCTCTACTTCATTTTTTTCAGACTTTTTTCTTGTGGATCCAGTTTCTAAATAAAGGATACTGCCTTTACACCGTAAAAACTTTTTCAAAGAGTCAACTCTACTTTTAACATTGACTTTGAAACTTTTCTCATTTTCGATAATCAATTTTTTATTAATTTTTGTTAATGATTCTTCAAGATGTTTCACATAAGTCTTTGTGCTGAACATACGACCAACTTTGGTAACCAAATGATACTCTATTATTGTAAGTCCATTATGACGAAGTTTTAAGCCGCGTTCGTCTACTCTACCGTATAATTGAATTCCGAATTTATCAAATGATTTTTGATCTTTATGTTTGGGAATCATGTTTGCGTAGCGACTTCCGTTGAATTGATAAGTATAACATACTTCCCAATTATCAATGAAGTTTAAATAAACATTTGAGCTGTAGTTTTGGAAGAAGTTCAAAATGGATTCAAAGGGGACCTGGGTGTTATGGTCTCTAAGAGTTTGAAACATCTCAAGTTCAAATGGATCTGAAATGTTAAATTGCTTGGAAAGCTCAGATAATAAGCTGAGATTCAAGCCTTCGTGAATTAGGGCTCGAGGAGCAACATCATCATTATCAGGATTCAGCGGTATTGACGGACTCATTTAAGGTCAGTTAGCTTTTTTTAATGATAAATAATTTAGAAAAATGTATGAATTTGACTTGAGTTTGACGTTTGTCGGGTAAGAAATTTTCACGGCCCAATTAGACGCGTTCTTCCAAAAGCGATTTACTTAATATCTTCTGACAATTGGGAAGTTTAGTTAACTGGAGATTTGGGACTTTTTGATAAAAAAGTATATTTTACACAGAATTATTCCATTCATTTGTAAATGAAGTATATTCATTATTTTTTACTATCTATTTTCTTGAAAAAAGCTCTCATAGTCTCGACTTTCCCTAGAGCAGCCCCAAACACTGGATGAACTGGCTTCACAATGTTGTTTTCGTTGTATTGAATAGTTTCGTCTCTATCTTTTATAAGTTCAACTTCATAACAATCAACTGCGGCATCTAAAGTATCTTTAGAAAGCTTTTCAAATTTCTCATAATTAAACTTATAACCATGTTGACAATGTGACAACCCCATCAAAACATAATTTGTATGATAACTATCTGGGGCACAACCTGGTTTATCAAACAACCCACCAGTTTCAAGATTCTGACAACACCCGAGAATGTAATTCAGTAAAGAGTTTCTATTAAATAATGAAGTGGATTCTCCCTTTTTAGCGGTAATGGCAATTTCAAGAAACGGGAAAATCCCCCCAACCCAATGACTATAACACCCGTCAACCAATTTATCGGTTCTTCCTGAGAAACCTCCTTCAATTCCCCCTTGACGATGCACCGACCATTGAATTAAAGTTGGTAAATTACAATATTTGTTAAGCATGGTCTTAGGGTCACCCAATAAACATAATCCTGCTACAGCACAAAACGTATAGCCTCCATGAGCTTCGCTGAAGGGATTGCCAGCAAACCCTCCTTCATAAGTTTGACATTTTTGGAACCATTCTGCAGTTCCTTTTATTAATTCTGGGGTCATGATGTTTAATATTGAAGCAGTGATTAGAGCACAGTATACTGATCTAGTATCAGTTTCTCCCCCTTTGTGGATTGAGAACGACCCATCTGAATTCTTGGATGATAATAGCCATTTATAAATTTCTTGACGTGGAATTTTTTTCCAATAAGTATCATCTTCATCGCAGAAACTTAAGGCTAGTAATCCAGAATAAGCACTAGCCATATTGCCTAACTGCCTAATTCCACCCCCAATTCCTCCTGTTTCATAATTAATGGCATTGCAAACATCTTTCCCAATACTGATTTTTTCATCAGAATTTAAAGTAGCTCCAATTAACACTAGTGGGTTAACTACCCAATAAATCATCCAAAGCTGGGAGGCATCTAGCTTCACGTAATTGAAAGAGTATTCTTTGGCAAGACATTTTGCAAGCCACTTGAAATGGGTTTCTTTGGCTAACTCTGGTATTAAATATTCTTGAAACCCTTCCTTATCATCATCGTCTTTGACATAAGACTCATAAATTTCATAGCAATCATCTTCTACTCTGATCTGATCTTTTATGGTTTTGGTCCTCAAATCTGCCTCATCGAAATAATTGATTCTGGATTGATAGTTTTCTATGAGTTCCAACATGTTTTCGAATTGGTAATCAGCTGAGTTAGACTTACTGAGCGCGGGGATTCGTTTCTTTCCAAGCAAGTCTAACAAATAGTTGACTTCTTCAAGTTTTTTTTCGGTCTCCACTAGTTTCTTTTTTGGGGAGAGTTGGGCCATTTTTAAGTATTTGAGGGTAATTTGCTCTGCTTCATATTGATTTGTTTACTTTGGGCAATTTTTTTCATGAGCTGCGATGAGCCCAACATACATAAATACTTTACAAAATTAAATTTTTGGATATGTTCATATATAAAACCTTTCATGTGATAAAAGATTAGCTATCTATTAGGAACTATTAACCGTAAATCAAACTTATCACCCAAAACTTTCCCCTTTTCTTTCCAAATTTTGACCCATTTTTCATCCCCATCCACCACAACCATTCTTCCATCCACACAAACTCTCCTCTTACTCAAATTTGGTTCATTTTTCAACCTAATTTCTAGCACATCTCCTATTGACTTAAGTACTGGAACGTATTTTACCCTAGGATCATCAACATGGGAGGAGTTGTTATAAACTTTCGTCAATAATTGAATCAAATAATCGTTTTCTGACGCTATAGAATCAGCACTCGTTGCCAAAGAAGAGACTTTCGTTGTGTCTGCAGTTTCTTCGGTATCTGTTGTAGAGCCAGTCACAGTGCTCGAATCAAAGTCTTCCTCGGAAACTGCTTCTTCTTTGACTGGTTTAGGAATATCGAGTAAATAAACTTTATTATGTAAAATGTCACTTTTAGGAGAGATACAAAACCCCTTTTCTAAAGATTTGACCAATCCTAATAGAACATAACCGTGCGTTTCCTCGTCGAATAGTTTTTCCCCATTTAAATATATTTCTCCATAATATTTTTGTGCAACATTTTGAATATTATTAGCAGCCAGCATTTGAAATCTTTGATTACCAAACTGTCTTAGCTCAGGAACATCACTATCCCCGACAATTGCTGCATGAAGCCCCCAAGAAAGAACCACAAAGAATAAGATTTCTTGAGGAAATTGCAAATCTCCAAATCGATAATGTGATCCTTTTGAAAAAGTGGCTTTGTATATAGGGAATTCCTGGGTAGTAGAATTAGTGAAAAGTTTTAAAATAGCTTCAATAGGGTTTATTAATCCTAGTTCAAGTGCGAAAGCGTTTCCAGTTCCCATAGGAATAATTCCAATATTTAATTTAATCTCTTTTTCAATACCGTTTATATGATTAACAAAATCATGCACTGAAGTGTCTCCCGATATAAAAAATAAAGTAATTTCTTCATCTTTGTAAGTTAGGATTTTCTTTGCAAAATCTTTGATGGATTCGGACGTCTTTGTGGGCCAATATTCATGATTTGGTTCGAGATTAAGAATTTTTAAAATTGGAGAGAAACATTCTTCATAAAGATCTGAATTAGGGTCCCTGCCATGTCCGGAAGCCACTGAATCAATTATAATAATTTTATTTGCCTTCAAATAGGAGGGCAACGAACTTTTAGAAATTTGATTTGCATCAGACAGGATGTCGATTTCAGAAGATTCCACCTGGAATAACGAGGAGTGGAGTTTGAAAGGAGACGCTGATGACTCGTAAGTGATTTTGTGGATGAAGTCCCGGTCCTTGATGAGCAATCGAGACGTGGTTCTTTCTTCTGTCATTGATTGGAGCTGGAGGTGGTTCGGGGAGATTGTTGATTTGATGCAAGTTTTTTGCTCTAGTTTCTGTGGCGGATTAATAATCATTAATGCCACACTAAATTGATAATCCAAATTATTAGAAAAAAGTGGAGTTTTGTAAGCGAAAAAGGCCCAATTATGAAAAATGCAAATTGGCTGTCTTGGAAACTTTCATAACCTTCTTTTCATAGATACTCACAAAATTAGTTTCAAAATTTCAAAAACCCATAAAAAGAACACATTTTACAAGAAACAATATAAGATTTCAATGTGCTTTGGATATGATATAGCTGTTGATATTTTCAAAATTTGAGAACAAAACAACAGCATCTAATTGCTAAAATCAAAAATGAATTAATTGGGGTTTCCTGACTAAAAATTTGAAGAAGGTGGTACTAGTTAAGGTAATATTCATCTTTAATGCAGTTTAAGTTAATAAAATTGATGATCTTATCAACTTTATCATTTGACTCTAAATTAAGCCAGCTATTTTATCATAAAAATTATGGTAATTTGAACCACATTCGTGCTACTTTTGTCTCCTTAGTTGCCCAATTCCTGGAAGTTTTGGTTCTAGTTGTGTTAGTTGGCACAAACGAACTCATTACATTTCAATCAGATTAGCTGAGGAGGAGATGAAGTTTTCAAGCAACCACATGAAAATCCAAAGAATTCGAAAAACATTTATATATACGGGGAATCATTATTTCCATTTGCAGTTTCAATGTCAGTCACAAGTTTTAGAAGGAGTTAAAAGTTCAAAGAATCAGCCTAGAATATTTTAGATCTTTCAAGATCACTTTTTGAAAAAAATTGAATGAATTGTTAAATAACAAAGAGCAAAAAGAAATAGATCCATTTATGAATTTGAATATTTTATCAGGTAAACTAATCAATTATTCAAATCAAGCATACTTTAATATATAGTCTCACGGTGGCACGGGATAAGTCATGTGATAGAAATTGCTCGAGCAAATTCAGATCTATTATATTGTTTACAGATTGTTTTGACATATTGGTCTTATTTCTTTGACCAAAGTCATTTGGTATATGTCCTTCTTGTGACTCTTACAGCCCTTTTTATTGTGGAAATGTCAGTAACACCAAAAAATAATATTTGGAATCAAAAACGGGGAATCTTCTTCTCAGAATTGACAGAACTCACGGAAACTAAAGATCAGTTCAAACTTTAATGTACTATCTGAGAGACTTCACTGCCCTAGTATGAAGAAGCCGGATATAAAAAATATTATAGATGTGGTTGTTGAATATAGGCTAATGGCATATTAAAAGATAAAAAAGTGGTCATCATCCTAAATGTCATAAAAAAATTACCAAAAATTGGTTTTGTGTCAAAAAAGATACATTAGCGTGTGTAAAATCAAAATCTTTATACAAAAAGGATGTTTTGTGGCTAAGTGTTTAAAGAATAAAGTTTTGATGGAAGAGAAACTAAATAAGATGGTTTACATGTTTTGACCAGTAAGAATTTAAAGTTAAATTGATAATCAAGTATTTATTAACTATTTTAATAATCTTTAATAATTCTATCATTTTTATCATTATAACACCAACTTTATATTTACAAACTCATCTAAAATAAACATTTATAACAAAATGAAAAATTATAATAAAACAAAATATACACCGTTATCAAAGATCAAAGGTTCCATCATTATTAAATTCATCAGTAAATAATCCAATAGCTGAATTATCTTCATTGGTAATATTGCCCATAAAATCGTCAATAATATTTTCACTTTCCAATGGAGCTTCATCCAAATTAGAAGCTGCTGAAGCTTCTTCCAACTTAGAAGCAATGACTTCATCTTTTAAAGGAGCTGAAATTTCTTCAGCTGGGGCAATTTGACTGGTTGGTAAACCTAGTGCGGCTTCTAACTTTGCTGCACATTCATTAGCTAAAGTTTCCAATTTAATAGCATCATTATATACTGCTGAACCTTCTTGATTATATTTTTTAGCATTAGCAAACATTAATGTAAGATCTCTCATCAATTGACCAATTTTATAATACCCAAATCCAGTAATTTTCTTTTTGATTTCTTTTAAAGAAATTGGCTGCTGAATAATGGCATAATAATCAGGATAAGATCTTTTTGAAGGTTTTTCTTTGAAGATTTCAGATAAAAAACGATAAGGATGTTCAGGATAACCAGTTTCTTCTTGATAATCATTAACAATATTAAAAATTTCTTTCAAAGCATTTTGTAAACTTGCACGTTGATCAGGAGATAAATCAATCACTTCTTCGGGAATTAAAGCTGGATCCTTTGAATTGCCTTTACCCTTTGGTCTACCTTTTGGTTTACGACCTCTTCGACCTGGACCGTTAATACTACTAGAACTTGATTTTGGAGTGTTTTCCCCATCTTCCGAATCAATGATTTTTTTAGCTTTGCTTCTTCTCCGCTTTTTAATTCGATCATCAAAGCCTTCTTCTTCACCAAAGTCTTCATCATCTTCTTGTAAGTCTTCTTCATCATCTTCATCATCTTCTTCGATAGTAGCAGAATAATTAATCTTTTTACGTCCACGCTTTTTTCTTGGACGAAGAACCCCATTTTTATCATATAATGAATCATCTTCCACCAATCCATTTGCTTTTGACCATTCGAATTCTGACATACTCTCATCAGAATAGGAAATTTTCTTTTTGGCTCTTGCTCCATCAACAGTGACTGCTACTTTAACTGGTGGCTCTTTTTTATAAAAATCTGGTAAATCATTCATATCGTATAATCTTGAAAGATGAGTACCATTAGCTTTATTTTTCTCAAACCATTCTTTTTCCATCTCTAAATCAATTTGTTTAAATAGAGCTTTTTCATCTTCGTTACGAGCAAGAATATCATTAAGTTCGTCAGGAGTTAACTCTTCATCTTCATCATCTCCCTTTTTGTTTTCATCATTTTCGATTAATTGACGTAAAAGAGCTTCTTGTTCTTCGGCAGTTGATTTATTATCAAATTTACCAGCTTGAATAACTTTACCATCAATATCTAACTTTTCATGAGCTCTTTCTAAAACCATTTCTTCAACAGAATCTTGAGTGATTAGTCTCAAAATACGAACTTCATTCTTTTGACCAATACGATGAGCACGATCTTGGGCTTGTAAATCTTGATGAGGATTCCAGTCAGTATCAAAAATTATAACAGTATCAGCAGTTTGTAAATTTAAACCTAAACCACCAGCTCTTGTTGATAGTAAGAAAGCAAAATATTCAGAATTTGGAGCATTGAAAACTTTTAGCAAAGTAGTACGATCATCTGATTTGGTACCCCCATCTAATCTTAAATATTTCATTCCACGAAGATTCAAAAAATCTTCCATAATTGTCATAATTGATGTCATTTGGAAAAACATTAGAACTCTATGACCCGAAGCTTTAAATTTAGGTAAAATACGATCCAAAACTTCAAACTTCCCAGAAGTTCTCCAAATTAAGTCATCAGTTTCATGGGTTGGATTAATAGTATCTTCAACTTCATCATAAACAAACGGATGATTGACAATTTTTTTTAATTGCATAATTGGATTATTATTACCTTTTAATGGATAAACAGCTTGTTGTTCTCTATCATAGGCATATAATGTCCGACGTTCTAACATATAACGGTAAAGACGTTGTTGTAAAGCAGACATTTTACATTTGATCACCTTTTCAATTTTATTTGGTAAATCTTTTTCCACATCTTTCTTTAATCTTCTAAGTAAAAATGGTCTAAGAACTTTATGTAAACGACGAATAACCAACAAAGTTTCTTCTTCAGACAAGTCCATTTTGTCTTGCGATCCAGTATTAGCGAAAGGAGTATTGAACCATTCATCGAAAGACTTGACTGAATTGAAAATTTTTGGTAAAACAAAATTGAGTAAAGCCCAAAGTTCTGGCAAATTATTTTGTAGAGGAGTACCAGTTAAAATCAATCTATAATCAGTATGGTAATAAGTAGTTAAAGTGTATGATAATTTGGATTTGGTGTTTTTCATACGATGACCTTCATCAATAATCATATGAACCCATTTGATTTTAGCTAATAATGGACGATCTTTCAAAATATATTCAAAAGTGGTTAATAGAATTTGAAAGTTACCAGTCTTAATATCATGATGCAATGCTCGACGTTGATTAGGAGAGCCTTTAAAAGTGATTTTTTTAAGACTTGGGGCCCACTTATCAAATTCAAGATTCCAATTCGTTAAAGTGGATAAAGGAACAATAACTAAATAAGGACCTGGAACTTTCTTAACTTCAACCAAATAAGTAATTAAAGAAATGGTTTGAATAGTCTTACCTAAACCCATCTCATCTGCTAGAATACCATTTAAATGATTATTAAACAAAGAGACCATCCATTGCAAACCTTTCAACTGATACTCTTTCAAAGTACCTCCAACAAGAATACTTGGCTGTTTGGAAACAATTTCTTTATACCTATGAGCAACATTATAATAATCTAAATCAGCATTATCAGCTTCTTCACCAAGTTGCTTCTTAATTTCTTCTTCATTATTAATGGAATGACCAGCAAGTAGTGAAAGATCTTTAGTTTCTTTTTGTTGCTCTTTAACAGATTCCGCAAGAGAAGTTAAAAATTGATTAGTTTGTTTCAAAAGATGAGTAATACGAGTATCTTTAGCTTGATCCAACAATTTGATATATGCTTCTTCATCATTAGCTTTAAGTGCTTGTAAACGTTGTTTAGCATTCCGTTCGATTCTTTTTTGTTCTTCTTTTTCGGTGTTATTATGAAAATTATTGATCAGTTTGCTGAATCTTTTCAATTTATCAGCGATCGAAAGTCTCTTCTGATAAACAACTTGTGTTTTGGCTAATTTATTTGAGACTTTAACGACATTCTTATGTTGTTTGGAAATTTTCAAACTATTTTGTTGTTGAGAATAAATAGAGTTGCTCAGAATAGCATCACTCATTTCAATGTTCCTCATTTTAGCTAGAAAATTTGGATGAGTATTAGCAAGAACACTATTTTGAAACCAAGTAAATGATAAATATCTCCCTCTAACTTTTTTTTGAACTTCCAAATTTTTCAAAGCAAATAAATCAATTTCCAATTCAATTTTTTCACTTTCACTTAACAAAGCATCTTCTGATTTTAATAAATTTTCGATTTGACGAATTGCTTCATCCATTGTCAATGAAATAGTAGCTTGTCTGATTTGATTAGCACCATGAATATCAATACCTTCAGGGAAAACACCAGGGGCAATAATTCTTGCTTTTTGTAAAACATCAAAAGAAACTTTTTCATTTGTTACTGGAATACTATAAGCATCGACAGCAACCGTTGGATCTTTAACTTTGACGATTTTGACTTTTGAATACTTTTGCATAATCTTATCTTCCCTAACTGGAGGTTCAGGTTTTGGTAAGTTCAATGAAGAGGCTGTTGTTGAGAATTGTGAGGGATCCACAGAAGCAATATTGGTATTTGCAGATGAGGTAGGAGCAATAGGAATTGAAACAGAAGGTACCACCACAGGTGAAGCAGTATTGGAAGTATTATTATTTAAATTGTTGGCTTGAAATTTATTCAGACTACCAGTGGATCTATGTTGTTGCGGCTGAGGTTGCTGTTGAGGAGGAAATCCAGATTGAACTGGGGTAGAGACTTGAGAAGGTACTTGAGACCCTTGAGTTGGCATTCTCTGTTGAACAGGTTGCGAAGGCATTGACATCTGAGGTTCTGATTGAGGGGGTGGGAGAGGAGTTGAAACGTTACTTTGTTGACTACCATCCAAACCCGAAACCTTTTGATATTGAGTATTTAGAATTCCAAACAACTCTTGAGGAACTGGAGCACCTCTTAAAAGAGATTTGAACAATCCTATCTGGGCTTTGGATAAATAATTATCATTTGCATCTAACAACATGTTAGCTCCTCCTTGTTGGACTGGTGGTTGATCAGGTTGTTGAGGCAATGGCAGTGGATTTTGCATTTGCATTTGAGGCTGGGTATTCATAGGATAGTTAGACATGTTATTATTGATATTGGTCATCATGCTGTTGTTATTATTATTGTTGATGTTGCTGCTACTATTATTACCATTACTATCATTATTGAAGTTGTTACCATTATTTAACGCGTTGTTTGAGAACCCCATTTGATTCCCATCGGGATTTTGTTGAGGGCCATTTTGATTTTGAAAGTTGTTCATATTATTGAACCCCTGGGAACCAACCTGTTGAGATCTTTGGAGTTCCATTTGATATTGTTGAGCTGATCGTAGATATCTAGCAAGAGTCTGAAATTCAGCATTATGGCCCACTTCCGAGCCCAAATCGGTCTTCAATTGGGTGTAACGCTAGTAAGAGAAGTTAGTAACTGCATTTTAAAGAAAAATCCTCGAGACTGCTAAATGGATCAGAAACTTTTCACTTGAGGGACGCGTAAATAAAATAAAGTAAAGTGGGACAAACAAATTTAAGCCAGGGGAAGAGCAGTCAAGTGGAAGGACAAGAGGGTCCATCCATCAGTGCCGGTAGTTGCAGGCGAAAGATACGTACATTATAGGCCCGTTGGAAGTTCTGCTTGGAAAACATAGGATCCATTTTCAAAATGGTGATCTCTATCTCTGGTACAGTGTGCTCTGCGAAACAAATAAAGTAAATAAATAAAGAAGTCGAAACTCAACGAATGCCGCGGTCGCGAGCTGCGCAACCGTGCCTACAATAAAGGCCCATGAGTAAGACCGGGTCACTGTCACGGCTAATATATACCAATACAATGGGTATTATTGCTTTTAATTGTTAGATGATATATTCATTTGAAAGAAATCAGGCAAGCTTTCATTAATTTGAATTGTCACCAAAGCGCAGTTAAGCTCATATAGTAAGGCAATTGACTAGTCATTAAAGTCAGAAATGTTTCCATGACAAATTTACACAATAAGTACCAAATTATAGTAAAAAGAAAAGATATTAAAACCTATTTATTTTCATGTCCTTTATAAGCAGCTTCCAAAATATCTTTTTCAAAACCAGGGATATGAATATATTCGACACCATTTTCTGTCAATTTTTTATAACCAACATTATTTTCCACAAAAGTTTTTGGTTCAAAAACTCCCACAAAACAAGTTATAATTTTCCCATTAGTTTGCAAAATTCTATCCACACAAGGTAAGTTCCCACTTAATCTTAGACTACATGGTTCCATTGTAGTGTACAAAACAGTACCATCTGGCAACTTTGAGTTTTTTTCATAATATTTCGTTAATGCATTCTGTTCAGCGTGAGTATTACCTGGTAACTCTCTTGAATAACCAGTTGACAAAATTTCACCATTATTTGAGTCAAATAAAATTGCCCCAACTCCAAATGCGGTGGTTGTTGGTGGACATTTCCGAGCTTCTCCAATTGCGAGTTTCATAATTGATTTATGAGAATCTAGTGCCCAATCTGGTAATGGAGTTTTGAATGACCATTTTTGATAATCGTCACTCATATAGTTCTTCTCACTTAAGTTATAATTCTTGGTATTATATTGATAAGCATGTAACCAAATTTCCAAATCTTCTGGTAATGGATCAGTATATAAATCAGTTTGACAAACTTCACAGGTCTTCCCTGTTAAAATTTCTCCAGAATTTTCAATATTAATTTTATTAACTTGATAATACCAGCTGGTTGAAGGATTAATTTTCCCAATTTTATCTAATTTTTCAATAATTTCTTTGAAATTGACAGTATTCTTTTTGTTCAAATCTTCACCCCAAACTTCAATATTTGAGTAAATTGGATCATTTGCGATTGGGTGACCAAGATATTGTAAATGAACCCTGATTTGATGAGATCTCCCAGTTAAAGGTTTGCATTTGACTAAACTAGTATTGGTGATCGGATCAAATGAAATTTTCTCAAAAATGGTAATGGCCTCTTTACCATTTTCAGAGATCCCATTTAATCCTAATTTTGGTTCAATAGTTTCTAAAGGTTGATTAACCATGATTGGCTTTTTTCCACCCTCATCAAATAAAGGGAAATTCCCTTTAACTTTGGCAATATATGATTTTTCGAGAGCTCTATTAAATAATTGATCAAACATGATTCTTGAACCTGCGGGAGTCTTTGCTAAGAACATTAAACCAGAAGTTAATCGATCCAAACGATTACATGGATGACAAATCTTATTGAATTGATATTTCAAAACGTTTACCACTGTATTAAATTTATATCTACCTGATGGATGAGCTGGAATTCCATTAGGTTTATTGATGATTAAAATATCTTGGTTTTCATAAATGATTTCGATCTTTTTTGACAAAATTGGGGGTTCATGTTTATGAGACTTATGAAGAATTAAGTCTCCGTCATTTATTTTATCATCCAAATCAGCAACTTTATCATTAATTTTAATTTTCCCATCTAAAATTGATGTTTTGTAATAATCTTTCGATTTATCTCGAAACTCTGTACTAAAGATGTCTAGTAAACTTTTCCCAATCCATCTTTTTTTGCAATAGGTTCGATAGTTATAGAAATATGGCTCCACTTTTTGAAAGACATTGTCTATTATATAATTGACCTTTATGTCTTCGTCATCTTTGTTTCGAGAATTCAACTTGAAACCTGCTTTGTCGAATTGAGCTCGTGTTGGAGGCTTCTTTTGTGGAGTCTTGACTATTTTCAGAGCATCAATTTTAGCTTTGCTGGTCATTTTTTTTAAACTATTGATCATATATTAAGGCTCATATTTCTTTCAAATCAACCTCCAAAGTTGCAAAAAAAAAGTGCAAAAAAAAAATTCATTCCTCATCGCCACGCTTTTGAATCATCGATTTATACAATTGAATTGCATGTTACTGTTAAGACCTTTATTGATGAAAAAATATCACTAGAGGTGGTGGCTGATGATGCGCTTCAAATAGTAAAGAAAAACATGGGAGAATAAGAAGGAGTCCCATTATTTCAACAAAAATCAATACATGATAGTAAACAATTAAAGAACGTTAAAACTGACGGACGCTGGAGTGGTCGACAACGGTTTTTTATATTTAGTCTTAGCTTTACGTGTATGTTGTCACTTATTAAGTAATATTATTGTCAAGGTTTTCAGTTGAGTCCGTTAATTTGTTGAATATGTTGAGAATATTTTATCACGTTAAATGCCCTCACGGATTCTTCGCCGAAGTGATTAAGAAGTTATTAGCAAAGAAATGGCTCATAACTTTTTAAGAGCCCTGGATTGAAAGAATCAGCTATTATTTTTGAGGTTTTTTGAAATATATATCGCTAAAAAATGGTTAACAGTTTAATCAACTTGGACAATAATTGTTAAAGATTGGTAAACGTTTGAGCTTTGCTTTAAAGCTATAAGAGATTGGAACTAACTGAAAAAAGTTACCTTTTTACCTGCCCGTTTAGTGTTAAAGATTCCTTAGTTACTTTCACCGATGCATAAAAGTTGTAAACCATTTGAGTTCTACACCATCAAATATACCTGGAAATGTCAAACGAATTCATTCTCAATATACACTGATGAAACGATATATGCTTGTGCATAGCTGCAATATCATAAAGAAGAAAAATAATGTGTTGGAAAACATTCGTTAAAAATCATTGATGGATCAGGAAATAGTGAACATTTGCCACGTTTAGAAACTTTTTTGGCCTCTCTTGGAAGATATGTTTGGATCGTCGAAGAGAATGAAGTAAAAGTTGATATTTTTACTTTACAAGAGTTGGCTGACTAGAAGGATTTAGATCAAGAAATTTTAATGTTAATTTATTGCTCATGAGCTTATGGAATGTGATTGATTGTCTTTTGGGATTTTGAGAAACAGACTAAAGAGATCAATGAAAAAGCAATTCATTTCCATCAAGGATCAGCGAAATCAAACCTGAAAATAATAGTGAAGCCAATGAAGATTGCGGATCAAGGATTTGTTTTGAATCTTACTGAAAAACAAATGGGATTATTACAACAGACTTTGAGCTGAATAAAAGAGTCTTTATATTTGTCCATATACAATATTGTAGCGCTCATGATTATGATTACATTGCAGTCAAAGCAATTAAAAGTTTTGAATCCAATAGAGTTGCATAGTTGAAGGTTTGATGGTTTACAAAATAACAAATCAATTTCTATAATTACTTTTATATGAAGTGTATACTATAAAAAAACTAAAACCAAATGAGCGAGCATAACGGAAAATCAAAAGCAAGAAAAATCATGAAATTTAAGAACTGCCACTAGTATAAGCAACAATATTACTCTTCGATGTATATTGGACTTGGGCCATTTGCACCCTCTTTCCAGTAATGTCATAGTTAACATAAGCATTCCTCAAAAAACCATCTCCAAGAATATAGATATCTGCATTATTGGAGTTGATTTGTAAAGAACAAATTTTATTTCCACTGACGGTGATTTCATTCCCACTAGAATCAGTGACTGGATTCATTAGATCTGTGAGCGGCACTTGAATGATGAGATCATCTCCAAAAGAGAAACTTAGACTGGTAGTAGAGTATTTGTTGCAAAGGGCGACATAGCCAACATTGTTCATATAAACTCCATAAGTTTCTTGGATACTCAAGGCGATGGAAGAAGGAGCATAAAGCTCTGTGGTTCCACTATCCAAAAGAGCTGGGTAACTCTTAAAAGTGATTACTCTACCAGTACTGTCTCTGATCCCAGTCGAATTCACGAAAAAGGCTACAGGGGATGGAGTAACTGCTCCAGAATCAGTGACACTAAGCAAGGGCAAAGAAACCAAATCACCAGAATATTTTGCTGTGTCAACAGCTCCGAAGATGATGGTTCCAGATTTGGAGTCAGCATCATTGAGATACAAAGAATAGCTAACGGAATCAATATAGTTTTGTTCTCTCATCAAAAGTGGGAGGTTCAAGTAAGTCTGGGAAGAAGCTTCATTACCTATCAATCCTAAACCCAAGATGGCAACTTGGTCAGTGACGTCTCCACAAACCCCCATTCTAACTTCTTCCAAAGTGACATCTCCAAAAGAAACAGTGTCAGTTCCCCAGAACCCTTTGGCATATTGAGAATCAGCATATTTAATGGAAAATGGAGTAGTGGTCATTTGTAATGTTGTGGATTTGCTGGAATCAAAATACCCAAAACCAGCAGAAAGAGGAATGGTGGGGACCCAAAAATCCGAGGACCCAGTATCAAGAAGACACTGAATGGTGTCTCTTTCAGAACCAACCTTTAATTCGATGGTATAATAATATTTTTGATTGGTAATGGTAACTTTGTCATATGAAGAAGTATCGTCTCTTTTAGTTAAAACGTTGTTGAATCTGTTGACTTTTTCCACCAAAATACTATGAGGATCACTATCACTGTTGACTGATGAATTTGTACCAGCGATAGATTTAATCAGGATTGGATCATCATTGAAAACTAAGATGGCATTTTGAGGGATAAATTGACTGACATTGGAGGCATAAACAGCAAACTCATACAGTAAATATTTGGAATTATTATCACTGGAGGTGTTGAAATTGATCGGGATGCTGGCCTGAGAGATATCTTTGACGGCCTTGTTGCTGTTTCCTAAGGATAAATTCAGACTTTCATGATGAACATTATCATTTAGCACCATTCTTTTATGAAAAGAGGCAGCTCTTACTGTCAGACAGATCGCTAATAGCACTGGCAAAAACCGCATTATGAGGAACTCTATTTCGATGGAGTTGGTTCCTTTCTACAGAAGCAGACATCTGTCTATCAATGGGCAGTATATTAGCTATAAATATAAAAAGAGCTAAGTACTAGTTACCATAGTGTTTCGTTGGGCACTGTTTGACGTGCATAAAACCCACACTTAATATCTGGAACACATCATTTTGACTGGTAACTAATCTCCAATGACCCGTCATCTGTTTTCGAGACTTTCAATTGCTTAAGGATCTCCTTCTTTTCGGCTTTATCAATGGTTTTAAGAAGTTTATATAATGATTGCCCATTTTTGCCAATTAATTTTTCAAGTCCCTTCACGGAGGACGAGAGTTTTTTAGTGTCTTTTGGTTTTTCCACTCTGACCGGAGTATTTTGTTGTATAGCTGCCGGGCTGCTTTTCTGAGTGTTATCCCCATTTTGATTGTTTTTCTTATTTTGATTTTTTTTGTTTCCTTTATATAAACTGCCTTGATATTTTTCATCTTCAGTAATACATGATGTATGAGCTTTATAATCTGTGCCTTGAAAAGTGGTATTACAATCAATACAAGTGAAATATGCTCCCCTACATCTTCCCTTGTGTTGATCGAGCTTTTTTTTAATAATAGTGTCGTTACAGACCTACAATAGAATTGTTAATAATCATTTTACCAATTGCGACTCTTTGAATCCACACTCCAGGATAATCCTTTTTGGTGCTCCAACAATTATTCAAGGATATATTGCAACAGCAAATACTGATCCTTTGATGGTTTTACTTACCTCGCAAGAGAAACTAACCATCTTTTTCACCCTTTAAGTTTTGAAATAAGTCTAGAATCACAGAAAGGAATGGGTTTCTTATACAAATAAAATTTTTAAAAAGTTTTGGAAAGATACCAGCGGCATGGGTCATCTCCACTACAATTATCAACAGTCAAAAAAGGTTTCCTTCATTCAGCTATTCTAATAGCACAAGAGCAAAGTAGTTACACTCATAGCAACTGTAATGGCAATGCTTAATACATTGACCCCATTATTGTCCAAAAGATCCAAACTATTAGCAGGATTGGAAAAGCCCTCTTTATGAGAAAGAAGAATTTCTGGATCAACTCTGACACCATTATGATTTTCAATAACCAACCCATCTTTTTTATCAACGTAAGACACTTGACAAGTAGCTCCAAGAAGTGAATCTACTAAGCTGCCAACAACCCCGAAAAAAGTAACAAAACCAATGCAGTGAAGCTTGCTGCCTTCAAATGGCTCAAGAGGAGCTCCTCCAACTGCACTAATAATACTAATGAGCAAAGAACCAAAAAATGCAGCCGCAAGTCCAATAGCAGAGACCCCGCCATTGGTTCCTTTGGGACATGGTTTAAAAGTGGTGAGCAAAATTGGAGGACTCTTTGATAAGATCCCAAATTCCGAGGAAAAAGTATCAGAACTGGCCACTGAGTAATTAATCACACTTCCAAGAAGTAACATATGAGATACTTCAGGAAGCTTAGAAGAAATAAACAAGTTAATCAATAACAAAATGGTTGATGGTAAAGAATTGGCAAGTACTTGAACATGATTTCTTTTAGAATGGGATTTCTTCTCCTTGGTGTTTTCTACCTCTTCTTCAATTGATTTGGTCAAAGTTTCTTTTTCTTTCAACTTATATTTGGTGGCAATATTCCCCACAATGAAGAAGAATAACAAGATGTTGATGTACAAAGTGGTATCTGGCAAACAGTGGATAAGCCCTACTACAAACGCGGTGGCAATTCCGCCATCTGTCAAAGATCCCTTTTTTTTGGCCCCTCCTGCGACAACAAAAAGAACCGCACCTTTGTAAATGTTGGCGATAAAGGACATGGAAGATTATTGAGCAATTAAATGAAGTTCTGAAGTATCTTATTCTTAACAAGTATTTTGTCGAAACCTTTTGACATATCCTGTGGTATGGGTGTAGGTGTATGGGTTTACTTTTGCTGGTTCGGAACTCCTGCCTCCATAATAATAAATCTGTTGCAAAATCAATTGATGTGGTAAATTTTGGGTTTTTGAGGTGATACCAAAAATCACCAAATTGAAACCGAAAGTATTAATTTTGAACCCAAAATTGACGCCAAAAAAAGAGGGTGTATCTTGTTTATGAAAAACTTAGGTGAATATGGCGGATCTTAAAGAAATTGGAGAAACTCTTAAAGTGCTGTCACCAGTTGAAACTGATAATGAGCAAAATCTAGAAAATGATCCAGTAGATTCTCAAGAAATTCCACCAAATGCTGAAAATATTGAGACAGAAACAGCATCACACGTTAAATCAGTGGAGAATCACGATAAGAGTGTTAATAATTTTGATAACAATCAAGAAATAACTCAACACATAGATGGAGCTAAGAAAGAGAACACAGACATTGATGAAGAAAACGATAATGAAGAGAAACCAATTAGCTTTAATGACGAGAGCTCTGGCGATAGACGGAACGAAGAAGGTATAGAAGAGAAAGTTGAAGAATGTGGATTATCTGAAAATATTAATACTGAAGAAGCTGAAACTGATTCAGAATCTGTTTTGATTAACAAGAAATTGCTACAGGTAAATGAAAATTTGAATCTTAATACTCTTACAGAATCAGAAAATCTGTCGATCAATGTTGAAACTCGTGTAGTTTTTTCCAAGGACTTGGGAAATATTGAACCTGAAGAAGATCAAATTATTCCGTCAGAAAATCCAAAAATAGAACCAAATTCTCCTTTTGCCCTTGAAACATTGATAGAAAAGGTAGATCTTTATAATCCTGAAATTCCTGAATCAGAAGATTCTTATATTACTTGTATTTCTGCATATGAAAATAATATGTATATTGGGACCCAACATGGAGAAATTTTACATTTTTATAAACTAGATAAAGAATCACAATATATTATAATCAGTCGTCAGCGTGCCCACTCTTCAAAAGTCAAGCCTATAAATAAAATTCTTCTTCTACCTCAAGTCTCTAAAGCTTTAGTGTTGAACGGTTCAATAATAAATATTTTCTCTTTACCAGAATTTTCTCCGGCAAATATTGGAAAAATAAAAGACGTTAATGACTTAACAGTTGATACTGATAATTCTCAAAATGATGATAGCTCAGGAGTTCAGGTGGTACTTTTTACAAAAAAAATGATCAGAATTATCAATGTTACTCAAGAGAGTTTGAAGCTTGTTAAAGATATTAGTTATCCTCATACCATCAAAGGACTACAGAGATCTAAATTTGCTTTAGTGGCCACAAAAACCAATTATGATTTGATTGATGTCAATAGTTTCCAAAAAATCCCTTTACTTCCCGTTTCTACTACTGGTCAAGCACCACAAAATCTAACTCCATTCATATTCCCCATTCTGAAGCATGAATATTTGATCACTTGTGGCTCTTCAAAGACTGATCCTGCGATGGGAATGGTGGTCAATAACAGTGGAGACATCTCTAGAGGAACCATTCCTTGGCTACTGTACCCAGAATCGATAGCAATTGATTATCCTTATACTTTAGCGGTTTTGAAAAATGATGATAGTGAAGGATACCATTATGAACTATCAGTTCATTCAATCAATGATCAAAAAGATGTGCAAAAAATGCGATTTGTAGAAGATGAGGTGTTAACAACAGTTAAAAAAGAATTTGAAGATTTTTATGAGCCATTAATGAAAGTGGTTATCAGGGTTAACATCTTAACAAAGGAAATAATAATTTCTGATAGACTCAAAGAGTTTTGCAAAATTAAAACCTCAGTGGTCTTATATCAACCCAAAGGAAATTCAGTTAATATTTTGAAATGTATTCCCAGATTATGTCAACTACAACAAGTTATTGAAACTAGAAACAAGACTGCTTTACAAAAAGAATATGATGATTTCATCAAACAATACGATGACGAAAACATCAACGTTTTATTAGAAGATCAAATCACTTTGTCGTTCTTAAAAGAAGGTTTAGCGTTAATGTTTATTGTTGATGAAGATTTTTCCTATGGTCAAAGTTTTTGGTGTAATCAATATGATAATTTGTCATTAAATGTTTTAGAAAAACTATCAATGAGAAAAGTGTTGGACAAAGACAGTGAACTTATCAAAAGTTTGAAACTTAGACTAGATCCAAAAATCATTGTCTATCTATTCAATAACTTATTACAAAAATCTGAAATTATTGACTCATATTTTAGATTTAGTTCAATAACTATTTATAAACCTTTTGAAAATTTCATGGATTTGATTATGGAACAAAAATCAGAAAATCATCAAAGAATGTATCTAAAAATTTTAACTGATTGGTTGAATAAATTTCAAGGAATCATTGAAACAAATTCTTCGACTGAATTAAATTTTTCAAAAATGACCTCACCAAAAGGTCTTCTGAACAAAACGTCTAGAAGAAAAAGCTTTGATGTTAATCCTGAAAATGTTGGATCCAAGTCAGTTAGAAAAGCCGCACTGATAATCTATCAAAATAAAAAAGCAAGTCATTCTGATACTAATTTGCAAGAATCAAAATCTCCAGTAATTCCAGAAGAAAATGTTACCAAACCAAACGTGACAGGTTTGGATATTGATATTATTGTAAACAAATTGGATTTGGGTAATTTATTACAAGATGTTGGAGATGAGTTAGTTGATGACTTTAAAATGATTGAAATGATCTTACTTAAATTTCATATCCTTGATTCATTCAAGAAGAAAACTGATAAGAATCTATTATTGTTTGTTAATAAGTTTATCAAATTAATGATCAGTGAAACCATTGAATGTCTAAAAACTTATAAAAAATTCTCAGTTATATTACAAATCTATGAATCATTAAATAAATATCAAGAATATCTTGAGCTATGGATGTCATTAATGAATCAAGATGTCGTTGATGAGATCTCATTCCCTATTAACGATAATCCAATTTTTTATAATTATGAAATCAGTAAAATGAACTCGAGGATTTTGAATGATCAAATTTACAATATTGATCCAGTTAGATATTTTGAATTTTTAATTAATATTAATGAACAGAGTTCAATTTTAGACGAAATTTTCAATCCTAAATCAGTCAATAAAATCAGTGAGTTACAGGTTTTAAAACTTTTTCACGAAAAATTCAATGATGAAAATGTTAAGAATTGGTCCAATAAATCATTTAAGTTTGAGTCTGTTTCGGAGTTAAAAAGAGGATATATTGAATTTCTAATCTCTGAGGATAAATCTAAAAAAAAAAATCTTTTAGGAACATTGATTTTTCAAAATGTTTATTTTTTAACGGATATTGCTAAAAACAATTATAGTCTTGCTAAAGCTTTTATGGAAAAAACTATCATCAATTATAAAAAAGTTGCTGAAGATGAGAAGAAAGTATCAATTGACCAATTTTTCAAAGTTCAACTCAAATTAACTTCTCAGAATGAAGTTGATGAAAATGGTATTTCCTACAGAGAAATAATGACTTTTGTTTATGATACCCATAAAAAGTTGATACTGCTTTTGAGATCAATGACAGAGTATGAAAAAATCATGTTGATTGATATTGAGCATACCAATGAAAAGGGAAATTTTGAAATGACCAAATTTTCTAAAAGAGAATTAGTAGAAAATATTTACTCATTACTTGAAAAATATCAGGATATTTTTACCGTTGATTTGATTTTTTTTGATGGTTACTTAAATAGATATGAAAGAACTGTCGATCAATTAATACAATTAGGAGATTTCAAAAGTGCTGAAGAATATATTGGAAGTTCAGGAATAATGTTATTTGGGAAAAAACTTAACAATAATGTTAATGAAATTAAGTTTCCAAAAACACAATTATTGATCAAAGTTTATAATAATTATTTGAAAAATCATCTTGAAAATCAAAATTTGATTGAGGATTTCTTGAAACTGTACAGTACTCAATTGGATTATAATATTTTGTTAAATAATATTCCGGAAAATAACCATTTTTCTATGAAATATGTTAGCGATACAATTTTAATGAGAAATTTGATAATCTTGAATGATAAATATAATTTATCAGTGATGAAGAAAAACCTAGCAAGAAGCGAACTTGCATTTTATAATAAAGTTTTCAAACAACTCGAAAGTTATAACTCTTAGATTAATAAAAGTTCTTTTTTTCTTTTCGACAAAAATAAATGATTTCATGACAAGATAGCTCAGCTGTAAAAACATTCAGATTTGTCAGATCTTACAAAATTCGTAAGATAATTGGTCTTTCCTAAATTTTATCAAAAAGGGTTTGAAACATGCAAATTTAGCTTCCACTGTATGCGGATGCATCATAAACCGTTGATAAAAGACAACTTACTTCAAGAATCGTCAAAGTGCCTCCCAATCTGCTTGGAAGGAAGTGTTCTACTTCATTTTTAAGAAACACATTTTCATCTGCTTTGGTATATGGAGGACTGTGGATTGTGAGAGAGATACTGCTTCTGTAAACTTTTAAAATGGAAATGAGCGGTCAGCAAAGTTAGTTGTTGTGGTATTTAGTCAGAAGTCTTTTCACGCCAGAAGATAGGAAATAATATATAGTAACTTTAAATTTTCTTATAATATGGCGATTTTAACATTAATGAAAGGACTGGCCAGTATTCGGATGACCTCCAAGTAAAGACTTCAAAGTACATGTATTATATAAACTTAAAGACAACAAGGAATATGGATCTGGAAAAAGCGTTGAAGCTTTACAAAAAACATCCTCGAGCGTCTACAAACTCAACTTATCTTAATTAATATTAAAGTAGCTTCAATTGCCAACCTTGAAATCTTGAGTATTGATATCAATTTTAAAGAAGTTGCAACACTGAAACATGTTTACTAAAATTGCTCAACGATAAATTATTGGAATTGCTTCATTATGCATTTGATTGACTATTCTAACCACAATAAATCAACCATAATGACTTGAAGTGACTTCGTCTTGTATGGAGAGTGTCTGAGAGATATCAATGTAAGTGGATGAGGAAATTCACTTTCAGTAAAATCTATCAATACATTCTGTGCTCAACATAGGATGTTGTTTAACGTAGTAAGCAATTTCTATAAAAGCCAGGGCTCGTACCCTTTTTTTTTATAAAGCTCATCTTCAAGAAAAAAAAAAATTTCAGAAGAGTAAATACAAAGAAAACTGCTAGTTATTCACCATATAATGGCTATTGTCGAGGCTATATTCACAGGAGCCAATACACATAGCGGGGTTAGTGATTTCAATCCTGTTTTCAAGGAAATTGCCTTTGGCGGGGGAAACAATGTGGCCATTTGGCATCCTCTAAATCCAACTCCCGCTTCTTCAAAAGGGATCAGTTATACTTTAAAAGGGCATACCAATGATGTTTTGAATGTCAAATATTGTGGCGAAAATGGAGAGTATTTGGTTACCAGTTCAGCAGACCAGTCAATAAAAGTTTGGCTGAAAAGTGGTGGTGAGAAATTCAGTTTATTGCAATCTATCGACGGCATTCATTCTGGATCAATTTATTGTTTAAGTGTTTTCACAACCAGCAAAGGTGATATTATAATGGCATCTGGCTGTGCCGAGGGGAAAATTTCTCTATGGGGATTCAACAAATCAGAAAACAAGTTTTTAGAAATTCATAGTTTTAAAGTTAAGGCTAGTTTTTATTCATTAGCTTTAGCTCTTCAAGAAGTTGCCCCTGGGAAATTTTGTTTATTTGTGGGAGGAACCAAATCCCAATTGTATGTCTACAGTTTTGAAACTATAGATTTGAAACTTATACTTTTTGAGCAAAGTGCAGTTTTGCCAGGTCATGAAAACTGGGTTAAAACTATAGTCATTAAACGGATCAATGATAAAGAGTTTTTCATTGCTAGCGGATCTTTAGACAGGTATATCAGAATTTGGAAATTAGTTGTTATTGACTCATCACTGGATGTTGTGGAAGGAACAAATACATTATCGTTACTTAGTAACAAAAAATATAAATTTACAATTGGTGAAAACTTTCAATGTTCTTTAAATTTTGACGTTTTAATTCTTGGTCATGATGATTGGATCTCTTGTCTTAATTGGAGACCTGCTAGCTCTTCTGATAATTTACAATTATTGTCAACATCTGCTGATACTTCTATTATGGTTTGGGAACCGGACACAGTTTCGGGAGTCTGGGTTACCTCTTCAAGATTGGGAGAACTTAGTATTAAAGGTGCCAGTACTGCCACTGGTGCATCTGGTGGGTTTTGGTCATCAATATGGCACGTTGATTCAGAAAGCAATAAAGAATATATCTTTACCCATGGTAAAACTGGTTCATGGAGAATTTGGTCAAAAAATGTTGGATCAATGTCAGAATGGGATTCTGAGCTAGCCATCACTGGTCCAATTAAAGAAGTCACTGATATTCAATGGTCACATAATGCAGACTATTTGCTTTCAACTTCCTTGGATCAGACTACTAGATTATATGCAAAATGGACTAAAAATGCTGATGGTTCAAGAAGAAAAAAACAAGTATGGAGAGAATTTTCACGTCCACAGATTCATGGCTATGATATGATTTGTGTTGGAGCTTTAAATAATAGTTCACAATTTGTTTCTGGAGGTGATGAAAAAGTTATGAGAAGCTTTAATGAACCAAAATCAGTGGCTAACTTATTAAATAAGTTTTGTGATATACATTCAACGGTAGATGAATCTTATTTACCAGAAGCTGCATCATTACCAGTGTTAGGTTTATCGAATAAAGCAGAATCCAAAAGTGTTAATGCACCAGATGATAATGCAGAAACTGATGAAAAAGAAGAAGATGCTCAAGAAGAAAATATATCTGGTGAAGTTATTTCCACTTTAACTGAACCACCATTAGAATATCATTTACAACGTCATACTCTTTGGCCAGAAATTGAAAAAATATACGGTCATGGATATGAATTAGTGACCCTTGATGTTTCTCATAATGGTAAATTTATAGTTTCTTGTTGTAAATCCAATAATCTTCGGCATGCTGTTCTTAGATTATTTGATACTAAAAATTGGCTTGAAATTAGAGCAGAAGAAAAACAACACATGGAGTTCCATGAGTTGACAGTTAATAGAGTGAGATTTTCCAAGGATGATAAATACATTATGTCGGTTAGCAGAGATAGAAAAGTGGGAATCTGGAGATATAGTTCAGCGCAAGATCGGTATGAATTGTGGAAAGGAATTGAAAAAGCACATACAAGAATTATTTGGGATGGTGATTGGGCTCCAAGATCAAAAGATAGTAATTACTATTTTGTCACTGGTTCCCGTGATAAATCAATCAAAGTTTGGGAAGTTGAGGATAGTGGAGCTAACTCAATTCATCAAGTTAAATTTTCTGAACCGGTTACTGCTATTAGTGTCTACAATAAACATATCATCAAAGATGATCGTCACAATATTTTAATTGCAGTTGGGTTAGAGAGTGGAGCCTTGGCTATCTACTTGTTTGATATTGAGACCCAAACTGGGAAACTAGTGGAAGTTATCGATAAATCTGATACTCCAAGTGGGAGAGTTAGCAGATTAAGCTGGAGAAACATCGCTCCTTCTGGAAACCACTATCCTTTGGCTGTTGCCAGTGCCGACAGATCTGTCCGTATTTATTCTGTTTCTGTTTAATATAAACCCTTTTGTTGCTATTTTTTGAATAAAATATTGTAAATTTGGTAAATCTGTCAGTTTGTAGTCAACACCCGGACATTAGCCATATTTGTGGTGTATGGGTTTTTGACAACTTTTTTTTTTCTTCGTTTATACAAATTCAGTGTCGTTTGCATATATTATCACATTCAAACCAATCAAATTCCAATTGTAATCGTTAATTGAATTATGGGGAAATTGGACAAAGTTTTCCAATTGTTGCTTCACCCAACTGAGCTTAAAGCGGCCCTTACTTTTTTTGTTTTTAAGGAAAAATTACATGCTAGAATTGAATCAACTGAGGCTGAAACTCTTAAAGAATGTTATTATTTACTTTCCAAGACTTCTCGTTCTTTCTATGCAGTGATTCTTGAATTACATCCTGAATTAAGAGATGCTATTATGTTATTTTATCTAGTTCTTAGAGCTTTGGATACCGTTGAAGATGATATGACAATTGATCCAAAAATCAAAATTCCATTATTAAGATCATTTGCTAAAAAATTGGACTTAAAAGAATGGTCATTCGATGGTAACGGACCTAACGAAAAAGACCGTTTGGTTTTAGTAAACTTTAACTGTATCTTAAGTGAATATCATAAATTAAAACCCCAATACCAAAAAGTTATCAAAGAAATCACTCATAAAATGGGTAACGGTATGGCTGATTATATTCTTGATGAAAACTTTAATTTGAATGGAGTTGAAACGGTTAAAGATTATGATTTGTATTGTTACTATGTTGCTGGATTAGTAGGCGAAGGTTTAACTAATTTGATTGTATTAGCCAAATTTTCTAACGAATCTTTAAATGACAAAATGGATTTAGCTATTTCTATGGGATTATTTTTACAAAAAACCAATATCATTAGAGATTATAGAGAAGATTTGGAGGATAAAAGATCATTTTGGCCAAAAGAAATTTGGCTGAAATATGCTGAACATTTGGTGGATTTCACTGAACCAAAAAATCTTGAAGCTGGGTTAAATTGTACTTCAGATTTAGTTCTCAATGCTTTATCTCATGTTATCGACGTTTTAACTTATTTATCACTTGTTAAAGATCAATCAACTTATAATTTCTGTGCTATTCCTCAAGTTATGGCAATTTCTACTTTAGATTTAGTTTACAAAAACCCTGCCGTTTTTGAAAAAAATATTAAAATCAGAAAAGGTACTACTTTGAAACTAATTCTTCAATCAAGAACTTTGGAAGGAGTTACTGAAATTTTCCGTTATTATATTAGATCAATTCATCATAAATCACATCCATCTGATGCTAAATATTTAGAAATTGGTATCATGTGTGGTAAAATTGAACAATTCATTGAAAGTATGTATCCACTTAAACATTTACCAAAAGAAATAACAAAGGCACCAGAATCTCCAATCTTATTAAATATCTTAGAAAGAAGTGAAACCGAGATTGGAATGAAGAGAGCACTCAGAGTGGAAGAAGAAAAAACTAATTTGGCCATAGGGCTTTTTGGACTAGCTTTGGTTCTCATTGGTTATGTGGTCTACAGTTCTTTTGGTGGATCAGGTATAATACTTCATTCCGAGCTTTAAGCAATTTATAACCTACATAATATTCTTTTGATTTGTTAATAAATACTCAATTTAACTAAAAAGAGAAAATGTAACTAGTTGTAAATCATTGAATGTTTGTCAAGGCTGTATGTTGAGCATTTTGATTATCTAATTTAGAGGGTCAGAAACACCCTGTTTCGATTGTGTGTGAGATTTGCAAAAGACGCGTCGCGTCCATTTTGATTTTTTTTTTTTGATTTTTTTTTTCCTTTTATGGTCATTCCATTTCCCACCTCGAAAATTAATTTCTTTCTTCACAAAAAATCTCAGACTTACTTGTTTCTTACTTAATTTTGACAGTCCAATCGATTTACATATTGAGTTTTTACGAAATCAATTAGTCTTTGGTATTTCTCGTTGAAAAAAATTACTTTTCTTGAAAATTGAAGATCCTCAGTAAAAAATCTACCTGAACAAAATGGACGAAACTGTTGTTCCTGACGATGTCAACGATGCTCAATTCGGTGAAAGAGTTCGTCTCTTTCAAGAATTCTTGGATTCCAGCTCTTCTCCTGAAGCTAACTTAACTGAAACTGATTATAGAGACAGTATTCGTACAATGCTTCAAAAAGGTTCAAAAAGATTAATTGTTTCTCTTGATGATATTAGGAATTGGAACAAGGAATTCTGGAGAGGTCTTCTCGTTAACCCTGCGGATTATTTACCAGCCTGTGAAAAAGCTTTGGCAGATACTATTGATGCTGTCTTTGATCCAAGTACTATGAATGATATTAATTTTGATGACAGAACCAGATTTTTCATTGGATTCAAAGGAGCTTTTGGTAATCATCAATTAAGTCCTAAAACTATCAAATCCAGTTTCTTGTCCAAGTTGGTTTCTGTTGAAGGGATCGTTACCAAAACTTCTCTTGTGAGACCAAAATTAGTTAGATCTGTTCATTTTAGTGAAGCCAAATCCCAATTTTTTTACCGAGAATATAGTGATCAAACCACTTCTTTTAATCCTATCACTTCTGCTGCGGTCTATCCAACCGAGGACCCAGATGGCAATAAACTTGTCACTGAGTATGGGTATTCCACTTATCAAGATCATCAAAAGATTGCCATTCAAGAAATGCCCGAAAAAGCCGATCCTGGTCAATTGCCTAGATCCATTGAAGTCATTTTAGACGATGATTTAGTGGATTCTGTGAAACCTGGTGATAGAGTTCAAGTGGTGGGCGTTTATAGAACTTTAGGTGGTGGTCAACATGGTAATTCTTTCAGAACGGTTGTGGTTGCCAATTCTGTTTATCCAATTCGTACTCTTTCTACCAACACTATTTCTTTACAAAATATAACTGATTTGGATTTAAGAAACTTTTCTCATGTTAAAAAGAAGGGTAGACTACTTGAAAAAATGTCTCAATCTTTAGCTCCTAGTATTTACGGTCATGACTTGATCAAACAAGCAGTTTTATTGATGTTATTGGGTGGTGTTGAAAAAAATTTGGATAATGGTTCTCATTTAAGAGGGGACATCAACATTTTGATGGTTGGTGATCCATCAACTGCCAAATCTCAAATTCTTAGATTTGTCTTGAGTACTGCATCTTTAGCCATTGCTACCACTGGTAGAGGTTCTTCGGGGGTTGGTTTGACGGCTGCGGTTTCTACTGATAAAGAAACTGGTGAAAGAAAATTAGAAGCTGGGGCCATGGTTTTGGCCGATAGAGGGGTGGTTTGTATTGATGAATTTGATAAAATGTCCGATGTTGATAGAGTGGCCATTCATGAAGTTATGGAACAACAAACGGTTACTATTGCTAAAGCTGGTATTCACACCTCTTTAAACGCCAGATGTTCAGTTATTGCTGCTGCTAATCCAGTCTTTGGTCAATATGATGTTCATAAAGATCCTCATCAAAATATTGCTTTACCAGATTCTTTATTATCTCGTTTTGATTTATTATTTGTGGTCACTGATGATATCACTGATACTAGAGATAGAAAGATTTCTGAACATGTTTTGAAAATCCATAGATTCTTACCAAAAGGTTATGCTGAAGGAGAACCAATTAGACAATTCCAAAACCTATCATTGAACACTGGGGATGATCCGGATCAAAATCCAGAAGAAGATGGTAATCAGCCAACTGAAGTTTATGAAAAATTTAATAGTTTATTACATGGTGGTGCTCTTGAATACTTCCAATCAAAATCTTCGAAAAATCTTAGAGAAGTTAAGTTATTTTCATTACAATTTATCAGAAAATACGTTCAATATGCTAAAAGTAAATCTCCAAGATTATCACAAAAAGCTGCTAATCATATTGTTACTGTATATGCTGCCTTAAGAAATGATGCTGTCAAAAATAATGCCAAAAACACTGCTCCAATTACTGCCAGAACTTTAGAAACTTTGATTCGTTTATCTACTGCTCATGCTAAGTTGAGATTAAGTTCTAGTGTCACCGTTGCTGATGCTCAAGAAGCTGAAAGAATTTTGAGATTTGCTTTATTCAAAGAAGTTATCAAACCAAAGAAAAACAAGAAAAGAAAGACTGCTAAGAAGAATGATATTTATGATGATTCTGATATTGAATCTTCTGATGCCGATGAAATGGAATTCGAAGGCGACGAAGAAGATGATGATGATGAGGAAGAAGAAGATCAAGCTATGAGTGTTGAACCGGAACCAACCGTCACTGTTCCTCCCGCTGCTCGTCAAGTTAGTCCAGAAACTGATTGGGAAATTGTGGAAAATCCAGAACTCAC
This sequence comes from Saccharomycopsis sp. FM-2023a, assembly GCA_037355385.1. NCBI lineage: Eukaryota > Fungi > Ascomycota > Saccharomycetes > Ascoideales > Saccharomycopsidaceae > Saccharomycopsis > Saccharomycopsis sp. FM-2023a. The sequence continues at coordinate 131,984 of JBAKFZ010000001.1, forward strand.
TACTAGAAACACTGAACCATTACAAGAGCTTGATGAAAATCGACACCAACCAAATGTGCATGATTCTGCTAATGTTAATACAATTCCTAATGTTCCAATTGCTCCAATTGCTGGACCAGCTGTTCTTTCCACCTCAAGATTAAGTACATTCTCCAAGATCGTGAGTAGATTGATGCAAACAGAACTTTTTGAGGATGATTCTTGTCCAACAGAAACTCTTCTTGCAAGTGTTAACGAGAATTTACCAACCGAAGAAAAATTTACTGATGAAGAATTCGAATTAGCATTAACTAAAATGAGTGAGAAGAATAATTTAATGCTTGCTGAAGGTAAAGTTTGGATTGTTTGAATATTTGACGCTTTTGAAGATTTTTGTTTTCTGATTTGTTTGGTTTGTATCTTTTGGGTCTTGATTTTTCTTTTTTCTTATTTGTACTATTAAAACAATAAAAAAAAATACATAAATGTTATTATACGGTTTTGATAAACGATAATGTAAAGTTTACAATAAACTAACTAATAATGCTTTTATTCTTTTGATATTAATTTCAAAACACACCTAGTTCAAAGAAGATGCTTTTTCATATAATAAATCCACAGCGGTATTCATTTCTTGAATTAACAGTAAACCATGATCATAATTTGGATCTTTTTTAGGTTCATCATAAATGTATAACCAACCATTACCTTGATCCAAAACACCATAAAACCCACCATCTAAAATCATTTGGGATAATTTGTTTTCAATTAATTGAGAATCTAATTTTATTTGATTTGAAATAAAGGAGACTTCCACAATTGAGTATGGTTTAATGATTTTTAGTAAATTTTGTTCTAATAAATTATTGTAAAGAATTTTGAAATGCGATTTAATCAATGAATCAGAAGATAATTCATTATTATACTTAATCAAAATTTGTTGGAATTCATTCAATGATTTGTTTTCATAAGATTTACTGATCAATTTCATTGGTTCAAATTCAGATGATTTATAATCTTCGTGTTTGATAATATTGTTAACGATGGACTTATTACTTAATAATTGTTGAATATCGCTTGGTCTATCCATCATAATTTTGGTTAAAATCATATATTTCAACAATTGAATAGAATGAACAAAATCATTGGAGTTATTGAAACTTTCAAAAGCTTCATAAAAGTAACTATAAGCAGTTTCGTAATCTCCATCTTCGCAATGTAAAATACCTGACATCAAATCTAACTCTGCTTGAATTTTACTTGAAGTGTAAACAGAATTTGCACTAGTTTTAGCACTTGTAAGAGAAGCTTTAGCTTTGGCAAAATTTTTCAATTCAAAATAGATTTTACTTTCTAATAATTGAACTTCAATGAGGGAAGATTTATCATCTAATTTTTTGAATTCTTTTAATAATGCATTGATAATCTTTATACTTTCGGTATAATTTTTTTCATTATAGTAAGCAGTAGCCAATTTCAATTGTAAAGATTGTCTAAGAAAAGATTTTTTCTCGTTAATTGACCAAGTAATGGATTCATTGATTGATTTTTTTTCAAAAGCTAATACATCTTCATTTATTGTTTTAAAACTGGAAAATTCACTGATCAAATCTTTTAAAACTTTCCCGACTTTGGCTTTGGAAGACTTGCTAAATAATTCTCGAGCTTTACCAACTAATTGATATAATTCTTCAGGAGAGTTTTTATTAACATAGATCTTTGCCAAATTCAAAACAGATTGCTCTTTATCTTGAATGTTCTTTGAATCTGAATCAAAGGCAATGATATTGTACAAGTTTTCTGCCTTGTTGTACTGTTTTGCCGCAAGAGCCTCATTGGCCTCCGTCAATTGACTCATTTCTATTCTATTGGATTGATTGTTGTTTGCACTGTAAATCTGATTTGCCATCAACACAAAATTGGAATTTGTCGATTTGGCTTAGGGTGGCGAATCGGTAGGGTGACTCCTGTGCGCGTGGCCGATGATGTTGCTGTTTTAATTTGAACTCCCAAACTCAAGAAACTTGTTTATATTCAAGTTTTCTGACTCAATTGACCTTTAATAGCAATGCCATTTGACGAAGAAGAAGAAAACAACAACCCATTCGAAAGCGGGCTCTCAGAAATGGACATTCCTTCCAAAAGTGATGCAAATCATCACAAGCCCACAAACTCATCCGATATCACTACAAATAAAATTCTTTTGGACAGGATCACAATAATTGAAGCAAACAAGGTCAATGATGGTCATGGGTCCGCCAGTTATGTCAGCTTCACAATATCTTACAATGGTTTACTCATTAAACGACGATACAGAGAATTTGAGTCTTTTAGAAACTCATTAGTCGGCTTGTTTCCTACAATAATTGTTCCCCCAATTCCCACAAAACAAAAGATCACTGATATTATCACTAATGCCACTGTGATCACTAAGGCCACTAGTAATACTTCCAACATGTTGTCAACTATGACTCAATCCACTAATAACATTAGAGAAGAAACTGTTAACACAGTGAGTGCTGCCCATTCAAATGGTAATGCTGTTAATGGGAGTATAACCAATAAATTTGATACTATTAATTTAATTGATCATCGAAAAAGAATGTTAACAGTATTTTTAAATCGTTGTTATAAAAAGGAGAGAATTAGAAATAGTTTGGTTTTCCAAAAATTTTTAAACCCAAATTTAAATTGGCAAGACGTTTTGAATCAACCACCTATTTCTGCAATTCCCAAACAGCCTTTACAATGTGATCCAATGAATCCAACTAAAAGCAGACTATTACACCTTGTGATGCCAATTCCTACGAAGTTAACTTTAAGTAATACCTTAGAAGAAGAAGAAGAAAGGGAAGAAGATTCAAAAAATGATCAAGAACTCGAATTGATTAATATTGAAAATAGCATTATGATTGAATTAGATCGAATCGATAAAAAAGTTAATAAATATGTTGATGAGTTGTCGGTCGTTTCATCAGAATTAGCAATTTTATATAATTCATTCTCTTTACAAGAAGAAAACCTAAAAAACAGTTCATATTTGGAAAAGATTTCCACTATTTATGATCAACAATATTTAAGTTTGGAAACCTTATACAAAGCATTATATTTAACAGTATTAGAACCATTAAGTGAATTGTTACAGTTTAGTGAGATTGCTAAAAAGTTAATTAAGTTCAAAAGGAAGAAAGCGAAACAATTAAAAATCATCAATGAAGAATTAGTTAGAAAACAAAAGAGTTTAAAAAATAATTCTGTCAGATATAATAACGGTAACCCAAAATTAAATGAAACTTTGAAAAAATTTGAAAATAATGAACATATTGAGGACTCCAAAATTGTTGGAGGAATTGCAAATTATAATAAATTCAAAATACCTGGAGTTAATAAATTAACTAATGTATTCAAAGAACATATTTATGATGCTGATCCAATTAAAACTCATCAAGATAAAATTAATAAATTAACGGTGGAAGTTAAACAATTAACAGAAATGAAAGCTTTAGCAACTGAAGATTTCAAAATCTTAGAAACTGAAATTACAAAAGAGATAAATGAATATCGAGATTTTTTTAGAGATTTTGAATTTAAAAAAATTTTAAATTTTTTGATTAAAAATTTGTTAGAATTCAGTAGAAAAAGTTTGGAAAATTGGGAAGAATATCAAAGGTTTATTAGTTAAAAGCTATGATATATCAGGTATATATTCATTTCATGTTGGATACTTATCTTAATATTGTAAAACTCAATTGTTAATTTTCTGAGCAGAGGGGTAAATTACGTGCGCGCGCGGTGCTGTCAAAGATTATGACACTTCTGCAGACGGGACAGTAGGGGGTGAATCGGCGTCCCAGTCCAAGTCCCATGGTGACAATCTAGAGCAGAGCCAAACACATGATTTCAACCAGTTGCATTTGAAGGGATGCAATTCTGTTGTGAAAAAGCTTAAAATGAAATTGTCTTAAACCAATTTAAGGAACAAAGCATTAAGGATTATTGTCTGAGAAAATATGAGGGATGGGATGGGAAAAAAGGGTCCAGCGGAGCAATCTCCTCACCCCACATATGCAAAAATCAAAACATTACTGTGTGTAATCAAAAACCTCATCATACTTTCAACAAGGAATCTTGAACTGAATCTTATTGATACTATAGTTGTAAATATTGATGGAACAGGGCGATAAGAAGAGGAATTATGACAAGATCTGAGGGATTTATTTTTCTGTGCCTCTTTTCCTTGGAACTGAAAAAATTCTTGGATATTTGACAGCGCCATCTTACATCAAATGATAAATTAAATGAAAAATTGAAGTATAATACAAAATAAATTAAAAAATCAATATACAAAAGAAGGAAACATAAATAAACAAACAGAATTGTGTTATAAAAATAAAAAATGCCCATAAATAAAAATATACTTGTAAAAAAAAATATACTAATAGAACAAAGGATTGATAAAAAGTGATATATAATTGGGTAATATAATATAAATATATTTATAAGATTTCATGAGTCATTTCATTTGTTAATTGTTGTTTTTTAGCGTTTTTCATTTAATTAGTATGGTAGCAAAGTTGAATAGTTAAATAATACATTAAATAGTTTGAAATACAAACAGTATAATCAATGATATTACTTCTTGAATAGTTTGGAAAAAAAACCTTTCTTCTTTTTCTTTTGAGTAGCATTAGTAATGATACTATTATTATTAGTATTAACAGATGAAGTTGCGGATAAATTAACGCTAGCTTGTCCTGAAGGTGAAGATGAACCACTTCTACCAGCCACCATACTACTTTGCTGACTTCTAGTCTTTTTCAAAATATCTTGATAAGTTAAACCACTAGAATTTGTAGCCGCTTTTGATAATTGTTGAGGATGTTTTATTGGAGCAAAATGAATTTTTGGTTCATAATCTTTTGGATAATAAGGTTTATCATTTTCTTCAATATCAGAATCAGAATCACTAGATTGTTCAGAATCAGACTCATTAGAGTAAGAATTAGTTTCAGAAACAGTTTGAGAATTTGATAATTTTGATTTAAATTCTGGTTTCCAATTTCCTTCATTCTTACTATAACGTCTATTCAACATTTTCTTAGTTCTTGAAGTTAATGGTAAAGATTTCTCAGGATTCGGAATTTGAGAATTATCCAAATAATTTAATGATTCATTTATTGATTTATCAGAAATTCCTGCTAGTAACTCTTTAAAAAAAGTTTCAGGGATCGTTCTTGGGATGGTATTATTGATAATGTTAACAGTATTATTTTTATTGGTAGTAACTAATTCTTCAAAAGAATGATTACTTTTCGTTGAAACCACTTTTTTTATTTTTGAAACTAAAAAATCTTCTGAATCACTCCCACTAAAATCTTCATCTTCATCTTCATTATCTTCTTCTTCATCAAAATCTGATAGTTTCTTATTCCAATCATCCATCCATGATGAATTTTGCAAATCATTGATTACTCTTCTTTTTTTATGGAAACTTTTCTTTTTCAAAATATGTAATTCATCATTAGGAATCACTAAAACTGGTAAATTGGTATTATTGATCATGAATTCACTAACTTTCACTTTTTTTTTGAATCCATTTTTATTACTAAGAGTTTTGCTCAAAGCATAATAAGAATTATTGGTGCTTGATTTCCAAAGACCTAAATGTTCCTCAGCTGAAGTATTAGTATTAACTCTTGATAAATTTCTCGAATTGGTATGAGTTTTATGTAAATCATTATTATTGTTATTGTTACATGAACTTGTAAGACTGCTAGTACTTGGAGAATTAGAAAAACTAGGTTTTTCAGCAATTTCTTCAGTGAGACTTTGACGACGCGAACTTGATCCACTGGTTGGATTAGAAATCCCGCTATTATTTACTAAGGTTTCATTTAATGATTGAAGAATTTCATTATGATGAAATTTGGAATTCAAAAAATCATAATTATTTGCTTTTGATCCAATAATGAAAATGTTTGGACTATAAACTGAAATAATATTAGTTAAAACAAATTTCAAATTTAATTTTTTCTTCTTATGACTATGATGACTCTCACTGAATGAACGTCTAGTTTCATCGTTTTCACTTTCATTATTATCTAAATTTTCATGTAAAACATTATCAAAACAAATCTCCACCGTTATTTTGATTTTTAAATCATTTTTAACTGCCATTTTTTCTACTAACTCAAGTAAATTGTTTGATAACTTGGAAATTTTCTCCGTTAGCAATTTTTGACGTTCTTCAGAAGAATATTTCTCAAAAACAGTTTCAACAAAATTTGCTGATGGGTGATTCGAAGTGATTCTTTTTATTTCATAATCAACAGATGATTGTGATCTACCTTTTTTCATTGGAGGTCTTGAAGAATTAGAGGAACTAGACTCAGTTTTACTGTTTCTTTGTTTCTTTTGATTAAAATCGTTCAAGTCATCTAACATTGAAGTGGTTTTATATCTGGTCAAATTGTTATTATCAGATTTTTCACTTTTATTATCATTAGTAAAGAATTCTTCCAATAATTCAAAATCATACGGTAAAACACTAAAGACAATTAAATGATCACCATCTTTAATCAAATGATTTTTATCCTTAACTTCATCTTCATTTAAATTGAATAAATATTCTAATGATGACCAAGTATGTTTTCTTCCAGAAATATAGCACATCAAAGTTTTGTTAGGAGTTAAAAACGGGTCTAATTCCGGAACTTCATTGAAATTATTCAATAATTGATAATTACCAATATAACTTAAATGGAAATTTGGATCAAAACTTTTGATGAGAGATTTTGGAGGGTAAGTTAAATTCAAATTATAATTTCTAATATCATCATATTCTTTATGCTGACAATGCAAAACATATGATTTATAGTTAACAACTGGTCTAGTTTGATAAGTTTTATGAAAAATATTGGTGATATTAACCCCTTCTTTTGAATATTTAGTTTTAACATCTTGGGGATGACGATGTTCATCCTCTAGCGAACTTTTGAATGCATTAAATTTGGAAAATTCTATTGAAGATTCTAATCCATTTAATATTGAGCTGGTCATGTCAGAATCATTATATTTTCCTTTAGAAAATTGTTCATCAAGAGCCAAAATTTCTTCGTCTGTCATTTCGGTTAATTTCTTTTTCTTATTAGAAGTTTTGAAATTTTTATCATGAAATAGAACTTCCTGTAATATTTGAGGATTTAAATTTATATTCATTTGGGTATTTCTTATAGTTTCTTCATCTTGATCTTCATTTTGAAATCTATTGGAAACATTTGAAAATGATTCTGGATGAGTATTATAAGCATTAAGATTTTTCTTCAAATTACTACCATTTTTAGACCTAAGAAAATTATAATCAGAGGAGCTGGGCGAGCTTTCATCAGATCTTTTCTTTAAGATTGATTTCTCCTTTGATATTGTAGGTAATTTTTCACTTTTTAATTTCTTTTGACGTTTGGTCTCATTACTAAAATTTTGTTGAGATTTTAAAGAGTTATAGTTTCGATCATTCTCATTGATGAAGTTAAAATCATTAAACTTGAAAAATTTAGCTGGATCTGACAGAGCAATACTCAGGGATTTTTGAACAGAATAACCAAAATCCAAGTCCAAATGTTGCTTCTTTTTAGTTTCTTTTTTATATTCTTCTTCTTCAGAAATGAATTTGGGCAAATAACGAGGGTGTTCTGGGTCAATTGTTTCAGGGGCAAGATTATTGAATGAAACTCGCTTGGTATAGGTGCTAAATGATTTGTTGTAAGGATTACTGTGGTTAAAACTTAGCATTGACATCTTCTCTCACAATATCCATTAATACCGGGATGTGTTAAGAAAAAAAGTGAGAAGTGGCCAGGCAGCAAGGAAAGAGGCGTTAGATAAAGGAACCTAGGAGAATAATATAGGCGAGATGAGGATCTGCTTGTGTTATTTTGCCACCACAAGGATGTCTGGAAAACAAGAGCGTTTTATAAACCAAATACTTTAAAATTCGCAGAATGAAAACACTGCAAAGAGCCAAGAAACTGGGTCAACCTAACACCCACACACACCCCCGTGGGACGGGTGGCCCATCACGAGGACCCCGCCCCGCCCATTAAGAGCATAAAAATCCCGCCCTTGCACCACACACACCCAGACATTTATTAGTGGATTATTGTGAGGCAGATAACCAATAGGGCCTATATTGAAAGGCAAACAGGCAATTGTTCAGTCACTTGCTTTGTAAATCAGTTATCGCTTTCTCTTTATCAGGAACCCAAGTGGATCCGTAATCTGGCAGATCAAACAACTCACACGTCAAATTGATTCGTAACTTTTTGTAACTTGGACTTTTTACTCTAATTGACAACTAATTTATGAATACTTACAACGACGTGAAACACATAGATATCAATTTTCGTCTCATTGACCTTCCTCGTTAACTCCTCCCTCCACCAACTCTATCATCTTGTATCTGTTAACCACTCCTTTATACTCGCCGTGATCATTTATAAACAAAATCACATTATGGTTCAACTTATAGAACATATCTACCACAACCACCAAAGGCAAAGTGTCCTTAAGAACCGCCAAGTTTCCACAGAATTCGATCAAATGACTCAATGATAACGAAGAACCATTGTTCGAAGAAATTCCTGTCAAATTATCTCTCTCTTCTTCGTCATCTGAGACTTCAAAGTCTCGTATTTGTGAGAAAAAGTTATTAGTAGTGTCATTCAAGTTAAAAGAGATTGGTTGATCATTATTGAAAGCAGGGATTTGTTTAATATTATCTATCTCTTTGTATAATTCATCAATGGGAATCCACCCTTGAAGAACCGGTGAATCCGGAGATAATAGCACTGGGATCCCTAGTATGTGAGATGGTTTATCTGTATTATCATTAAAATTGGCGATTTCTTGAACGGTATTTTCCAAACTTGTAAAGGATCTTGAACTAGATGAATAAACAATACTATTTTCATCAACATTATAGGTTAAAATATTTGAAACAGGAATTGGAGGAAACGAAGCAAAATTTCTAATATTTTGATTTAAAATAAATAATTTCTTAAAGTCTAACCATAATTCATAAACATTTTTTAAAATCAAATTATCGTTAACAACTTTAGAAATCAAAACTGAAATCATGATTGGTAGAACGTACGTCAAAGCTCCAGTCAATTCAAACATTATTACCACCACTGAAACAGTTGTTTTTGTTATACCCGCTAAGAAAGATCCTGCTCCTATAATAGCGTAAGCACCTGTTGAAATACATTTACTGGTAGCCACCTCTTCTGGTGAAGAATATGATGGACAATTCAGAAAAATTGATAAATGTGGGTTATGAACTTGAAAAAAATCGATGATTAACCCCATTGATCTTCCAAAACATGCCCCTATAGCCAATGAAGGCATCAATACTCCTCCTGGTAATAACGTCCCATAAGTATAAGAAGATAATACAAATCCAATTAATCCAGTGAATAGTAATAAGAAAAATGGTTTAGTTTGGAAGAAAGGATCGCTGGAACATAAAGCACCAATAACATTATGAGCATTGTCACTAGATTCACAGTCACGAAACAATCTTGTAATCAAAATAGATAAAGGTAATTTACCAAACACTAAAGGATAAGTCAAAATGGCAGTTATGAAACTCAAAACTAAAATTTCAATCAATGGATTTCTATTTTTTAAACTTCTTAATTTGGCAAAATATAAATTGAACTTGCTAAAAGTAGCTCCATAAACTCCTCCAAACATTCCAAGAATCATGAATGGGAAAATTTCAATTGACAACCAATCTTTATTAGTGTTAAATAGATGAGAATGGGTATCCAAAGAAAAAACTGGATGAGTATTTTGTAAAACAATAACGGAAATTGTAGCACAAATGAATGATTTCCACATAATGTTATTAATCTTCAAATTTTTATAATCTTGTTCAATTATAAATAAAACCCCTCCAATTGGAGCATTAAAAGCAACTGCAATTCCTGCGGCCACTGAAGCTGATAACAATTCTCTTTTCAAAGCTTCATTTGGAGATTTATCAAAATCTAATAACGTACTAATTATTGCCATTATACAACCAGAAACGTGAACTAAAGGACCTTCTTTTCCAATCCAAAGGCCAGCTCCCACCACCAAAATTAGTGAACTAGTCTTAACCACTAAATTTTTAAATGATAAAAACTCATCAAATACAAGTCCTGATAAAATCACTTTTATTTCTCCAATTCCTGATCTCGAGGTCATTGGAGCTTTTTTGGTTATTAAACAACCTAAAACACTTAAAATCAGAGAACTTAACACATAACCTAAAAAATGACCAAAAGAATTTGAATTAAAATCCCAATCATGCCAATTATCACATTTAGTCCCTTCCACTGATTCTTCACAGCATCTTAACTTGGTGCTAAAAAATTCGGTTCGACAATAACCATTTCTAAGATCGTTAACCCAAATTGAGCTACCATCAATAATCAGAACTGTGAGCCCAATTAGAACTGCACTGACAATGATGACTAACCAATGAACCCCACGGGTATAAAGTTTTCTTAGAACCCCTTCATCATTTAGTAGAATCTTTGAATGGTGACGATCTTTTTGATATTCATGAAGCCAATCAATTTCCAGACCTTGGGGATATGTTTTTTGACGTAGTTTGGATTGATTAAACTGTGACTCTTCAACCGCATCAAATATGCTAGAAGAAGGCCTTGTGATTATAATGTCAACACCAACATTCTCCACTGACAGCATTATATTGGAATGTTAACTATAACAGGTTGGTTTATGGTGAAATAATATCGTTATCGCTTAAATCAATTCTTTCATTTTGCTAATTTAATTACACCAAACATCCGCACACCAAAATTTTGAACTAAATTTTCAGCTAAAGTAGTAGCAACTATATCTAAAAAAAAAAACTCAACTGTTCGCACGCATGGATTGCTTTGACTATTTTTCAGAAGAGTATAGACAAGATTTTTCCAATGTAATTTCCAAACAAAAGTTATTTAACTTGAAAGATCACATCCGAACACCAAAATACCTTTTACAGTTGGTTTTTGGGAGTGGGTTGCTATTTTGAAAAAACGACTTGCAATCTTAGTCACATTATATTATCACTAGTTTTTTGCATTCTATCATGTTCACATACTGTATTCAATGTGTCAGAAATATCGTAGCATGTGGTTTTCCTTGCTATTCGTTATTATTTACATCATAATAGGGCTGTTCCACTCATTCAAATGTTTATTAATTCCAACCATCATAGTGTCATGAGACATTTAACACCAATTCTTCATACAAAGCTCAAAATTCATTGGGAGGTGGCCAGAATTTTTAGTGTTCATGTTGGGGCCAGGACCAGGGGTGCTGCGCCCTCCCTGCAACCCTTAGTAATTTTCAGCAACACTTTCTCAAGCCTTTTAGCCCCCAATGTTGGCTTTCCCAAGTAATTCTCGTACAAAGCTATCCTTGATCCTTTAGCACTATCGAAATCCTTTATTCCGCGACACTCCCCCTTCTCAACTCCTGTCTCTCGGCCTTTCTCTTGCTCTTGCTCGGGTGCATCCTTCCAATCATCCTCATCGTTCCAAACAAACACCACCTAGCTTCACCACAGAATGGTCAGAGAATACCATCAAGTGCCCACACTGGAGGCTCAACTTCCGGATAATCTTCCTGTGCTCCCTCCTTCTTACGATGAGACTGAAGGGCTGGCTCATCGTCCTTCTTCTGATTCCACGCTATCCGATTTGGCGATTCCTGCCACATCTACCAATTTCCAAGAGTTTGAGATTGATGATCCAGCAAGTACTTTATACAATAATAGCAATAGATCCTCTTTTCTACAGCAAGCGGGTCAGGTATCTAGATCAATACGACTGGGGTTCTCGGCCAAGATTGTGTATCCTATCACAAGATTGTTAGATCCCATTGCTAGCGGTTACAGAACATTATCTATAAAAGTTGATGTTTTATTGTCAAAATTGGGCAATCCTTTAATTATTAGAAGATTCTTGTATGTTTTCTTTATCAGTTCTTTGATTTATGTTTTGGTTGCTTCTGGACTATATCCTCAGAATAGAGCATCGATTGATGGTCAATTCAATGATTCTGCTTTAGTTTTGGCTCATATTAAAAAACATCTAAAACCACAGAGAATGGAAGAAAACCTAGAGTATTTGAGTTCAGTTCCTCATATGGCGGGTACTGCAGGAGATTTAGCTTTAGCTAGATATATCAATAATGTTTATGAGACTTCAGGTATGAATCCTAAAGAATTTAGAGAAGAAACCAGTTTTATAAATTATCCAGATGTTGTGAAATTCAAATTAACGAAAGGAGAAGGTCATGATGAGTACATTGCCAAATTGACTGAAGACAACTCAAATCATTCATTTAAACAAGAAAGAGAAGATAAAGACAATACTCAACAGCAAGGTGAAACTAAAAATATAAATAATGATTTACCTTTCAAATCCTTCAATTTCTTATCCGCAGATGGAAAGACCGAGTCACCAATTATTTATGTTAATTATGCTAGAGAAATAGATTTTAAGTTTTTGTTAGATTCCAAAATTAGTACAAAATCAGCCATTTGTTTGAGTAGGTATGGGAAAATTTTTGCTGGCTCAAAACTTAAACATGCTGCAAACAATGGTTGTAAAGCAATTGTTTATTTTAAGAATCCAAAATTTTTAGATTTATCAAAAGATGAACAAAAAGATATGATTGAAAATCAAATGGTTGCTTCTGCTCAATATGCTTCTGGTGATGTACTAACTCCTGGTTGGCCATCTTTAGATAGCAATCCAAGAATTCCGTGGGAAAAATCAGAAGTTGCTCCTCAAATTCCTTCAATTCCTGTTAGCTATAATGATATTTTACCATTTTTGAAAGCATTAAAAAACAAAGGGATTAAGGTTGATAAAAAAGATTGGAAATTTCAAAATGACTTAATAGCCAAAGATTTGGATTATGAAGATGTTTGGACTGGATCAATTGATAGAGACCCTGTTATTGGATACCTTGAAGTACAAACTAATAAAAGAGAATCCAAACCAATTTGGAATATTGTTGGTAAAATTTCTGGTTTTGAACAACCTGAGAAGGCAATTTTAATTGGAGCTCAAAGAGATTCCAGTTGTTTTGGAGCAATTGATCCTAATACCGGTACAACAGTTTTCCTTGAAATGGTTGAATTATTTTTAAGCTTAGCTAAAAAACTCAATTGGGTCCCATTAAGAACTATCTATTTTATTAGTATTGATGGGGGGAACTACAATTATGCTGGTATTACAGAATGGATTGAAAGTAGATTTAGAGAACTTAGAAAAGAAATTTTTGCTTATGTTGATTTAAGCGATGCTATAAGTGGTGATCATTTAGATGTCATGTCTCATCCAGTTTTTGAATCACTAATTTTGGATGTTTTAAATTCAGTTGATGATCCAACCACTGCTGATTTGAATCCAAAAAAGTTAGGCCTGATTTTTAAAAGTGAAGATTTTAAATCAATGAACAAATATGGTAATTTTTATCCGTTTTCCTCGTTTGTTGGAGTTCCTTCAATTTCTATTAAGTTCACTAATAGTAATACTCCAAAAGACGAGTATACTTCAGTTTATCCCAAAAATTCATGTTATGATACTTTTGAAAATTTCCATAAAAGTAATATTGATCCAAATATGAGTCTTCATTCAACTTTAGTGGAAATTTTGATGAGAGTGGTTTTTAAATTAGTTGATGAACCATTAATTCCTTATTCATTTGATACATTTTATCATAAATTTAATTCATATTTAGATGATTTAAATCAATATTCTCAATCACATTTAAATCTTGATCCATTACGTCAAGGTTGTCAAGAATTTTTGAAAATTGGAGAACAGTACATTTCTTGGATTAATGCTTGGAAAGATATTGTTGAAGTTGAAAATTTAGGAATTGAACCAAATTTATTATCTGTTCATAGATGGGAATGGAATTCAAAATTGTCAACATTTTTAAGATGGTCAATTATTGAAGAAGGAATTCCTGGTAGAGCTTGGATTAAAAATGGATTATTTGGTCCACAAAGAATTGAACCAGAAATTTATAAAAATGAGGAACAAAAAGAAAGATATCTTTGGTGGACGTTTCCGGCAATTAGAGATGCTGTTCAAGAAAACGATTGGCAAAGAGCTCAAGAGGAAGTTAATAGATTAAGTCAAATGATTAAAGATGGAATCATTGAAGTATTTGGTCAATAATTAAAAAAACAATTGTTTTCTATTTTGTTATATATTTGTTTATCTTTTTCAAAAGTCGTTATTTTTATTCTAATATAAGTTGTAATAATAAGATTTTAACGTGCAAACTCATCCACACTGCGAACCATGTTGCCGTACCGCAAAACCTGGAAATATCTCTATTGCGCCTGATTTTCTGCTCTTTATGTTGCTTTTTTCCATAAAGTAACATTTGGCTTATGGTAAAATCATGAAAACTTTTTGATATCCAGTATATATATAGAGAACAAACTGAACAAGTTAACACATTGATTAATGATTGTAAATTACAAATGCTTACAAAGGTATATATAAATCATCAAATCGTTAAATTTATAATTACAGGATAAACATTTCATAATTTAAATTTTTAAAAATTTCAATCCAACTAATTTCATCAATTTCATCATCATCAATGAATCCATTATTGAACAAGCTCTTTTGTCTCCAAACTTCAAAACAAGCCTGGAAAATCTTCCAATGACCATTAGTACCTTTCGTGAAGAACATTTTCGATTTTAAGAGTTTTTGAATATTGATGTTTTGCGTCTCCAAGGCAACCATCAATATTGGGAAAAGATTCGGATTGCAGTTATTCAATTTTTTGATATGATCAAGGATTTTTAGTCCGTGGAATTTAAGAAATTTCAGGGGCATATCTTTGATATTTGCAAAATAAAAAATAAACAAAGAATGGTAAAATAAATACTGATGATGATAAGTTAATTCATGATTTTTACTTAAAAACTCATTTTTTTTGTCAAAAAAAATCCAATTGGTTTTCCAATTAACTAAAGATTCTTCAATTTTAATACATATTTTTGGAAAATTAATCAAGATATTTGATCCTATCTCATCAAAAGAGTGGAAAAATTGATGAGTGATTAAATTAGTAATTGATTCAAACAAAACTATCAATTCCATTGGAATCCCAAATGATAATTCAATAAGTAAATCTGAATCAATTTTATCACTAAATTGAATTTCTTTTTTGATTTTGATTTTCTCTTTGACAGTTTCTTCAATTTTTGGCAAACAATTTTCTTTCATTCCATAATTAAAGATTATTTCAAAACTCGGGGGTGGGGGATCTTCTAGATCATCAAAATTTTCATAATGCTCATTGATATCTCGATATAAATCATTATCCATTAGCAAGTTTTTTTGTAGTCGTTTGGGGATATTAGAAGATTCATTGAATCCTGTTTCCTTGTCTAATTCTTCATCCAATATGATTGGTTTAATAATAGTGGTAAATCCATCATTTTCATTGTTGAATTTTTTGGCATTATTTGACAAGTTATTTGGATGATTTTGGAAAACTTTTAATGGTTTGAATTCATCCAAATCAAATAATCTTAATGATTTGTGAAAAGTCTCCATAATTTGAGAAACTTTGATTAATAATTCAAAATCTTGACAAATTGGGGTTAATAGCTTGTGATTATAACAATCATTTTGAAAATCATCTAATCCAATTCCATTATTTGATAATAAGTTTCTAATATTTTTAAAAATTGAAGGTAAAGTTTTAGTTATTCCTATCATATTATCAAACTGTATTTTCATCAAAAAAAACAATACCAAATGTTCCAATTCTTCCTTTGGATATTTACATTCAGTGTCAATCTTTATATTGTTGATGTAATTATAAACATTAATGGAAATTAAAAGTTCATTATTGTTACGTTTATCATTGGAATAAAAACTGGAAACTTGAATTAATTCTAAAATTATCAATTTTTCAATAACATTAAGTTCACTATTATTTTTTAAAATTATTTTTTGTAAATATCTTTTCCAAAAAATTAATGACCAAAAATTGACCCCATCATTGTGAAAATTTGTCAATTTGTTTAAAATTTCTAGTTCGAAAACCCTCAAATATTGATTTTTGAATTTGTCAGAATCTATTTCTTTATTTTTGGTGAAAATTTGTTTCTCAATTAAAAATTGTATCAATTCATCTTGTTCATAATTATATTCTTGATCTTCGATTAATTGTGATTTATCAAAATTAGAAACTAATGTATTCCTTGAAAAACTTTTTTCAAGTAAATGGTATTCAAGTAAAGAACTATCTACCCAATTTAAAGTTTTAATTTCTATGTCATTATCAATATATTGGGTTGAATTTTTATTATTAGTAGAATGAATTGAATATTCAAAATCAATATGAGGATTAAATTGACATAATAATTCCGTATTTGAAGACTTATCATTGTTATTTATATTATTCAATCTTTTATTACTCGAGAAAAATAATCCAAAAGGTCCAACTTGTGAAATTTGATTAAGTTTTAATTTTTTCAAATCGTCATCAATATCTTCATGAGTTTCATAGGGTTTTTCCCATTTCACAAAAGGTAGTCGCGATCTAGATTTAAAATTTTTTTTATCCTCTTCTTCCACTAGTATTAAATTGTTATTATTGAAAGATTGAATAGGTAACCAAGTTAATCTGATAGAATATTCACAATTTAATTTTAATCTTCGACAATGATTGCAAATTGGTCTAGCTTGATCACATTTAACTCTTCGATCTCGACACGTCCAACACCCATTAAACGAACGTTTTTTTGGTTTCTTGACTGCCATGTTTCAATTAATTTGATTTGACTGGTATCATAACTACCATTTTGTGTATATCTCGAGCTCATCACTAAGAAAAAAAAAAATTTGTATAGAGATATCCGTCCCCATGCCCGGAAGTTGTTTCCGTATTGCAGCATATAAGAATCAAGCTTCGCTCGAACTCAACAACAATTGTTAATTATCCAAATTTTGCATCAAGAGTATTATTAATATGATTCTTGGGCTGCCCGGACTCTTTTGAAATTATCAAAGCTTTTTTTAATCAATCAAGAGCATTGAAAAATTAAATTTCATAACAGCGTCAAAACTAAGTTGTTACATAAGTTCATTTGTACAATGAATGTTGAATTAATGTATTCAATTTACGCGAGAGAGACTGCTAATGGTAATAATACTTGTGTTGAAAAAATGTTGCGAATTGAATTTGTGGCTGCTAGTGGAGCTAAATCAAAGAAGACCGATAATTCGTAAACTATCAGATTTTTGAGACAAGGTCCAGATAAGGAAGATATTCTCAGAGAAGCAAAAAACATAGTAGTCAGCTCGGATTTTCTTCGATTAGATAAGGAACGTAGAAAAGATTGAATGGTTAGATAGTGGCTGCACCAAGGATCAGAGAGGTGACATTGAGAGTGATAAAGAGACCATTTGTGGGATTTCCGAAAGATCAGCTTCCAATATTACTGGTTTTTATGGAACAAGAAGATGGGATGCGGACTTCAAATTCTGAAAAGACTTACATGGTGAGAAGGAACACAAAGGAGATGTACCAGATATGGATGTAACCTCTAAAACACTGTTGAAAAGGGGCCACAATCCATTTAACAAGGTACTAGTAAAGGGACTAAGAAATAATCATGATTCACTATCAGCTACAATTTTGATATTCTTCAGTTCAAAATAGTTTAAAAATATGATAAATTTTGGCTTTTTTGTAAAAGGAGCCTTTTTTTGTATTTAGTTTTCTCTAACTTTATCCATTTTGGGACTTTAATTTATCTGTCTGTATGACTTATCTTTATTGAAATCAGATCTTAGCTTCAAAATTTAGTTATATTAAGAAGTTTGTTGTACTATATTGTAATACTATAGTATAGTATCTAACGATTCTAACTTGCTGATATCCTAACATTGAAAATATAGTTTCTTGAAAAAAGTAATTGAAAAGTTTGCTTTACAATAATACAATACAATAAAATACGAACGAGAAACTAAGGCAAGTGGTGCCATATCCACGTTTTTCCCTGATCCCAATGGGATGGATTACAAAAAATTTTCTGACTATTTTTTTTGTACTAATATCATTGCAATTAACTTCCCTTAAAAATACGAGTTTAATGATCTATAAAAGACGAATGGTAGTTGTCACAACAATTATTGTGACATTTACTAAAATTATTGTATTGTATAAATATTAATACAATATACAATATACAATATAATAGATAAGTACCATCAGGAAGGGTCAATGGACGGGTCTCGATTGCCATTTTGGGCCGCCATGTGAAAGGAAACACACGTGCCCAACACAACAAGTGCTCAACATCGATTTATGTGCGTAAAACTGAATTTTGTATTTATTACTCAATATTTCCAGAAATTTCCTTATCTGCCTTATTCTTTTCACCCCAAAATTTACTTTTAATATATCCAACACACAATGGCTGTTTGGAATAGAGACTTGCCCAAATCCTTTTCGGGAATCACAACCGAGTGGTTGGTCAGAGCCAAGAGAGAATATGTCATAAATAAAACTGAAACTGAATTGGATTCTCAACAAGAACTCGATCAAAATTCTCCGATCGAATTAGTCACTGATTTAAAAGTCTCCAAAAAAGATCAAATCAAAACTATTTTGTTTGCTGGTAGTGGTTTATTCAGTGATGGTTACGTTAATAACTCCATTGGTACTGCCAGTACTTGTTTATCAATCTTATATCCAAAAGAATATAAAAACTCTCATGCTATCAGTAACGTTGCCTCTATTGCTTTTGTGGGTACTGTTGTTGGTCAACTTTCTTTTGGTTATGTTGCTGATAAATTCTCTAGAAAAACCGGGATGATTATAAGTAATGTTATTTTAATCATCTTTGCAATTTTATGTGCTGGTGCTTGGGGTGCTCATGATTCTATCAATGGGATGTTAGCGGCTTTAACTGCTTACAGATTTTTCTTAGGTTTTGGTATTGGTTCTGAATACCCAACTGGTTCTGCTGCTTGTGCTGAAGCTAGTGCTTTGATGCCTCCAAAACATCGTAATAGATATTTCATTTGGTTCACTAATTTTGCTATTGATATGGGTTTCGTTATCAGTTCTTTTGTCCCAATGGTTTTATTGTGGATCTGTAAAAAGGATCACCTAACTCCTGTTTGGAGAATCACTTTGGGTATTGT
Organism: Saccharomycopsis sp. FM-2023a; assembly: GCA_037355385.1. Lineage (NCBI taxonomy): Eukaryota > Fungi > Ascomycota > Saccharomycetes > Ascoideales > Saccharomycopsidaceae > Saccharomycopsis > Saccharomycopsis sp. FM-2023a. The sequence continues at coordinate 151,225 of JBAKFZ010000001.1, forward strand.
ACGTTATCTTCTTTGGTTTTAAAAAAATTGCTTATCAGGATCGTCTATCAAGGCAGGCCGAAATTTTCAAAAGATATGATTTTTTTTTGTCATTACTTTTTTTATCTCCCGTGTATTCACTTCAGCCCTTTTTGAAATGATCCTGCATTAGCAATTGATTTAATTCCACTTTTGGCACATTATTTGTTTACTAACATGATTTATCTAGGGTGCTATTTGGCCAATGATCTTATTATGTTTTAGAATGTCTTTCAAAGAAAATCAAAATTTCCAAAAAACCAGATTTAAAAAAGTTTCAATTCCTTATTTACACGTTATTAAATTTTATTGGTTTAGATTAATTATTTGTGCTGTTATTTGGTTCATTTATGATTTCTCTGCTTATGCTTTTGGGATTTTCTCTTCTAATATTATTAATACCATTATTCCAGATGGTGATTTATACAAAACTTTTGGTTGGAATGTGGTTTTGAATTTATTTTATATTCCAGGAGCTTTCTTAGGGGCCGTTGCTGCTGATTATTGGGGTCCAAGAATCACTTTAGTGGTTGGTCTAACCCTTCAATGTATTTTTGGTTATGCTTTAGCTGGAGGATTTGATTATCTTTCTAATCATATTGCTGGGTTTGTTATCATGTATGGTTTATTTATGACTTTTGGGGAATTTGGTCCTGGTGATTGTATTGGTTGTCTCGCTTCAAAGACTTCTGCTACCCCAATTAGAGGTACTTATTATGCTATTCCTGCTGCTATTGGTAAAATTGGTGCTTTTGCTGGTACTTATGCTTTCCCATCTATTGAAAGTAGATATGGGTTGAAAGTTCCATATTATATTGCTAGTTCTTTGGCTCTTTTTGCGGCCATTATTGGTTTACTTTTCTTACCTGATGTCAGTCCTCCGGCAATGTTAAATGAAGATAAATTATTTTTAGAGTATTTGGAAAGTACCGGATTTGATATCTCTTTGTTAGGGGATGATAAAGAAAGCATTCATACTGCTGAAAAAATTGTTGTTGAAACTGAAGAAAAAGTTGACAATTAATCAATTTCATAAAGTTGTCACAGACATTCAAAAAAAAAATTTTTTTATTTGCATTTTTGTTTATTCTTAGATCGTTTTTTATATCTAGAAAAAAAATTTATCTTAGTTAGTTAATATTTAATTAGAAAATTGTTCAAAATTAGCAAGTTGTAGACAACAATCTTCATCCATAAAAAAGTAAGATGATTTAACAGTTTGAAACTCGTCCTATTTGAGATATCATTGTTCGTATTAAATTTCAGCAATCTGAGTTCTTAAGGCTTAAATTCTTAGATCAATTTTGTTTACCTTTATAAAATGATACCAACTTGATGTAGCAACAAGGCATCATTTTGTTTTTAATTTACACATTTCAGGATTCAACTATGAAAAGGTGTATAACAGTTACCTTTAGTTGTCTCTTCATACATATAACTTGACAGGCAAGAAATTTGTTTATGGGTAGTGAGAAATACTAGAAAACATCAAAAACTAAAAAACTTCATTATGGGTAAAAAAAATGGCCCTTTCTAGTTCCTAGTTAAAATAAGGATCATCCTTTATAATTCTACCCCGTTATCATTACTTCCTAAAAAAGTAGTATAACACAAGAGGGAAATTTACCCAAAAACCTCAATTTATCTACTTGACTAAATTCAACATGAAAATTTGACAGATTATGCCGCAAATTAAAAACATGCCGTTTAAAACTTTCATGCCGTTTTGACCACGTTCTCTAGTCTTATTGAAGTTTGAATCATATGTCAATCTGATCAATGTCCCAACAACTTGATTGCCGTTAATTAGAAACCATTAGAATACTTTGAAAAAGGCGTAATTTTTATTGGTTATAAATTGATTATGATATCCTTGGATATTCAATGGATTTTTTTTTAACTCTTGGAAAGTTATACATATCATTATAATATTATAAATGGGTGTTGCAACCAGAGATATCCCTTCATCGTTCAAAGATTTAACCTATGGTTGGATTACTAGAGCTAAAAAAGAAGCAACGTTTGGGAAAAAATCAGAAGAGATTATTGAAGAACTAAAAGTTCCTCATAAAAAATCCGAAGTCATTTTTAAAATTCTAACTGCTGGTAGTGGGTTATTTAGTGATGGATATATTAATAATAGTATCAGTACTGCCACCACTTGTTTGACCACTCTTTATCCTGATGAAATTGCTCATTCTAATGCTTTATCCAATGTTTCTTCTATTGCTTTTGTGGGTACCATCATTGGCCAACTAAGTTTTGGTTACATTAGTGATAAGTTTTCTCGTAAATTGGGGATGTTAATCTCTAGTATTTTATTAATCATTTTCAGTATTCTTTGTTCTGCAAGTTATGCTGGGAAAGATAATATTCAAGGAATGCTTGTATTATTGACGGTTTGGAGATTTTTTTTAGGAATTGGAATTGGTAGTGAATATCCAACTGGTAGTGTTGCTTGTGCCGAAGCTTCTGCTATGTTACCTGCCAATAAAAGAAACAGATATTTTTGTTGGTTTACCAATTTTTCCATCGATGTGGGATTTGTTACTAGTGCGTTAGTTCCATTTATTTTACTTTATATTGTTAAGGAGAAACATTTAGATTTGGTTTGGAGAATCACTTTGGGTCTTGGAGCAGTTTTCCCAATGTTTTTATTTCTATTTAGAACCAAATTCAAGGAAGATGAAAAATTTACTAAAAACAGTTTTAAAAAAGTAAGTATTCCATATATAACGGTGCTCAAGTTTTATTGGTTTAGATTAATCATTGTGGCCTTTATTTGGTTTGTTTATGACTTTTGTGCTTATGCTTTTGGTTTGTATTCTTCATTTATTTTGAAAATCATTATTCCAGATGGAAGTTTGAAAAAAACATTTGGTTGGAATATTGTTTTAAATTTATTTTATATGCCTGGAGCTTTCTTAGGAGCGGTTTGTTCAGATTATTTGGGAGCTAGACTAACTTTGGTTCTTGGTTTGTTTTTACAATCGTTTTTTGGATTTCTTTTGGGCGGTCTTTACCCAGTTTTGAAACATAATATTGCTGGATTTGTTATTATCTATGGTATTTTCATGACTTTTGGAGAATTTGGACCTGGTGATAATATTGGAGTCTTAGCTACTCGTAGTGCTACTCCAATTCGTGGAACTTACTACAGTATTGCCGCTGCTGTTGGTAAACTTGGGGCTTTTGTGGGTACTTATATCTTCCCAATCATTATCAAAAGTGCTGGTGGTTCAGGAAGTAATTCTGGTATGCAAGCTCCATATTTTGTGGCTTCAACTTTAGCAATCTTAGCTGGTATCATGGGGTTATTGTTATTACCGGATATGGGTCCAGAAGCAATGGATAAAGAAGATGAAATCTTTTTGGCTTATTTGGAATCAACTGGATTTGATATGTCTCAATTAGGTGATGGGTCTCGTGGTAATGATGATGATGATCTTACAAGTTTCTCTTCAAGCATCAGTGATGGAGTTAGTTGTTACATTGATAAAAAATACAGAAATAATAATGAAAACATTATTGAAGATTACAATAGTGATGAAGATACTGTTTCTTCAAATATCAAAGAAAAAATCAAAGAGGGAGTAGTCAAAATCAAAAGAGTTGGATCTTCAGATTTATAAACAAATTATTCACATTAGTTTTTCTTTTTTTCAATTCGTCTCATTGTGTGATTCTTTCACATTTTTTATTTCTTATATCTTTTCTAGTTTCATTTCGTTCAAACTGATAAAAATGTTTTATTGATAATTGATGTATCTTGTAAAAGTAAAAGTGATATCACGTTGTCAATTGTTAAAAGTGGATAAAAAATTAATCAACTAACCTTGAAATGTTACGATATCATAAAAGATTAATCAGATAAGACCATCTGCTTTTAGTTGTAATTTTTACTTACAATTTCCATAGCTCTCTTATAAAATTTACCAAACAGAGATTAATTCTGCCTCAAAAACTTTTTGTTGACAGATTAATTCATGCGATGAAAAAATTGGCACAAAAGAGCCCTTGGTACTATGAAAAGTCAAATTAACTACTCATTTCCTTTATTGATTGATAATTGAAGTTCTCAAAATGAAAATCGAATTTCAATTTGTATTCCCTGATTGCAAATATGTAGCGAAATAAATTAATTTAATTGACGATTTTACTTTTTTTTTCACCTTACATTACTAATATAAACTTTGGGTCTTAACTAAGCCCGAGCTATTGAAGATTTGTTCTAAAATGAATCAAAACTCTTTAGGATTTGAATGAAAATATAAATAATGTTTAATTATTGATTTTCTCTCACTTTAAACGGAGCGCGTGAGCTCAACGTGAAGCTCATTTCATTTATGAAATAATTCTGTAACTTTTCGCGTACTGCCCATTTGTGAAAATTTGTGAAAATTTTTGAGAAGAATTTGACACCGAAAGCACCGACGCCGAGGAAACATAAATTGGAATATATTAAGCAGAAATAAATTCTGTTGGATAACCAAAGTAGTTTTATGAAATATTGTAGACCTGTAAGTTTTTACATAAAATTTGTTAAAATTAAGCTAATCTTTTGTTGTTGTTTTTTTTCCAACAAATTTAAAGAGTTTCATAATAAAAAAGCAATTAAGTTTGTTGTTTCTTTTTCTACAAAAATAGCAGAGAGCCAGAAAAAGCAACGTTCGCTTTCCCAATCAGTCCAGCTCTGGCTAATTTTAGCCATGGGCTGTTTATCTATAATATATAAATATATTTATTGATAGGAGAATTACTTTGTGATACATGTTTTGTCGTAAAGGAACAATTCCTATTACTGCATAGTTTACCATAAATCACAGAATTCAACGCGATGACTCTTAGCCCCAAGATTGTAATACAACATAATAGAACACATATAGCTTAAATAGGGAACATTCTTAGTTTATATATAAGAACAAAATTCCCCCAATTATTTTAATTCGATTGTTAGTGAAATTGTTGACTTTAATTAGTGAAGTTGGCCCCAATTAGGCGGTCTAGACGCAATCAGGGGCTTCAATACGCGTTTTGATTGGCTGAGAAAAGCCATCCTGTACAATTATGCAAATGTCTGCATCTGACACGCCTGGAATTTGCTTTTTTTTGTGTTTTCAAATTTTCGCATCAAGGGCCGGGTAAGATCTGTGCCGCAGGCACGCCGGATATAAATTGAAGAAAATTCCACGTTTGTTTTCTCTTAGACACTAAATCCAGATCAAATTTTGTGTCTTGATCCTTTTATCACGGATAGTTATTGCCCATCATGTCCTACAACGACAATAACAATAACTACCAGAATAACGGTCAGTACTACGACCAATCTGGCCAGCAAAATTCCGGGTATTATTACGATCCTGCTTACCAAAATGGTGGTCAATATTATGACCAACAACAAGGCGGTGCCCAAGAGGGTCAATATTATGATCAACACGCCCAACAAGGCCAATATTACGATCAACAAGATGGTCAATATTATGATCAATATGATCCAAATGCCACTGCTACCACTCCTCAAGGAGATCAAGAAGCCTTTTCTGACTTCAGTTATGGACCAAACGGTGGTCAAACTGGTACTCCTGGTTATGATTATGGTACTCAATATACTCCATCCCAAATGTCATATAACGATCCAAGATCCTCTGGTACTTCCACCCCAATCTATGGTGCCAACGGAGGTTATGAAGGAGAAGGGGGCTATATGCCTTCTTTACCAAGTGACCCTTATCCTGCTTGGACTGCTGATAACCAAGCTCCAGTCAAATTAGAAGATATTGAAGATGTTTTCATTGATTTAACCAATAAATTTGGTTTCCAAAGAGATTCAATGAGAAACGTTTTTGATCATTTTATGATTCTTTTAGATTCCAGATCTTCAAGAATGGCTCCTAGTCAAGCTTTATTATCTATTCATGCTGACTTTATTGGTGGTGATACTGCTAATTATAAAAAATGGTATTTTGCGGCTCATTTAGATTTAGATGATCAAGTTGGATTCAGAAATATGAACTTAGGTAAATTATCCAAAAAAGCTAAAAAAGCTTCCAAAAAGGCCAAAAAAGCCAGAAAAGCTTTAGAAAAAGATGGTCAAGATGGTAGTGCTATGCAAGAATTAGCTGAAGATGACTCATTAGCTGGTGCTGAATATAGATGGAAATCTGAAATGAATAATTTAACTCCAATTGAAAAAGTTCGTCAAGTTGCTTTATATCTTTTATGTTGGGGTGAAGCCAATCAAGTTAGATTTACTCCTGAATGTTTATGTTTCATTTATAAATGTGCTTTTGATTATTTACAATCTCCTGCTTGTCAAAATAGATCTGAACCAGTTCCAGAAGGTGATTATTTGAATAGGGTTATTACTCCAATATATAATTTCCTTAGAAATCAATTATATGAAGTTGTTGATGGTAAGTTTGTCAAAAGGGAAAGAGATCATAATAAAGTCATTGGTTATGATGATGTCAATCAATTGTTTTGGTATCCAGAAGGTATTTCTAGAATTATTTTGGAAGATGGTTCAAGACTTGTTGATTTACCAGGTGAAGAAAGATTCATGAGACTTCATGAATGTGATTGGAATAATGTATTTTTCAAAACTTATAAAGAAATTAGAACTTGGTTACATATGATCACTAACTTCAATCGTATTTGGGTTATGCATGCTTCCATGTATTGGATGTATACCGTTTATAATTCTCCAAGTTTGTACACCAAAAATTATACTCAGTTGGTTAATAATCAACCTACTCCTGAATATCGTTGGGCTACTGCTGCTTTAGGTGGTACTGTTGCTTGTTTGATTCAAATTTTTGCCTCTTTATTTGAATTAATGTTTGTTCCTAGAAAATGGGCTGGTGCTCAACATTTGAGTAGAAGATTTATGTTACTCATTTTAGTTACAGTTATTAATTTAGGTCCAGTTATTTTCATCTTTGCATATAATCCAATTGATACCTATTCTAAGATTGCTCATATTATTTCTGTTATTGTCTTCTTTGTTGCTGTTGTTACTGTTGTTTTCTTCACTATTATGCCACTTGGTGGTTTATTCACTTCTTATATGAACAAGTCAAGTAGAAAATTTATGTCATCTCAAACTTTCACTGCTAATTTTTACAGATTATCTGGTCTTGATATGTGGCTTTCTTATTTATTATGGGTTCTTGTTTTCTTAGGTAAATTCGTGGAATCCTATTTCTTCTTAACATTATCTTTAAGAGATCCAATTAGAAATTTGGCTTCTATGCATATGAGATGTGCCGGGGAAATTTGGTGGGGTAATACTTTATGTAAATACCAATCTCAGATTTGTCTTGGTTTGATGTATTTGACTGATTTTATTCTTTTCTTCCTTGATTCCTACATGTGGTATATTGTTATCTCTTGTTTGGGTTCTGTTCTTAAATCTTTCTATTTGGGTATTTCCATTTTAACTCCATGGAGAAATATTTTCACTAGATTACCAAAAAGAATTTACTCAAAGATTTTGGCTACTACTGATATGGAAATCAAATACAAACCAAAGGTTTTAATTTCGCAAATTTGGAATGCTGTTGTTATCTCAATGTATCGTGAACATTTATTAACCATTTCTCATGTCCAAAAATTATTATATCATCAAGTTCCATCCGAGGTTGAAGGTAAAAGAACTCTTAGAGCTCCAACTTTCTTCGTTTCTCAAGATGATAACAATTTCGAAACTGAATTCTATCCAAAAAATTCTGAAGCCGAAAGAAGAATTACTTTCTTTGCTCAATCTTTAGCTACTCCAATTCCTGAACCATTACCTGTTGAAAACATGCCAACTTTCACCGTTTTCACTCCTCATTATTCCGAAAAGATTTTATTATCCTTAAGAGAAATTATTAGAGAAGATGATCAATTCTCAAGAGTTACCTTATTAGAATATCTTAAACAATTACATCCGGTTGAATGGGAATGCTTCGTTAAAGATACAAAGATTTTGGCTGAAGAAACTGCTGCTTATGAAAATGGTTCTGACCAAGAAAAAGATGAAGATGCTCATATGAAATCTCAAATTGATGATTTACCATTTTATTGTATTGGTTTCAAATCTGCTGCTCCAGAATATACTTTAAGAACTAGAATTTGGGCTTCTTTGCGTGCTCAAACTTTGTACAGAACTGTTTCTGGTATGATGAATTATGCAAGAGCCATTAAATTGTTATACAGAGTTGAAAATCCTGAAATTGTTCAAATGTATGGTGGCAATACCGAAGGTCTTGAACGTGAATTAGAAAGAATGGCTAGAAGAAAATTCAAGTTCCTTGTTTCAATGCAAAGATTGGCCAAATTTAAGCCAGAAGAAATGGAAAATGCTGAATTCTTATTGAGAGCTTATCCAGACTTACAAATTGCTTACTTAGATGAAGAACCTCCAATCAATGAAGGTGAAGAACCAAGAATTTATTCTGCTATTATTGATGGTCATTGTGAATTAATGGAAAATGGTAGAAGAAGACCAAAATTCAGAATTCAATTATCTGGTAATCCAATTATTGGTGATGGTAAATCTGATAATCAAAATCATGCTATTATTTTCTACAGAGGTGAATATATTCAGTTGATTGATGCTAATCAAGATAATTATCTTGAAGAATGTCTTAAAATTAGATCTGTTTTAGCCGAATTCGAAGAAATGAATTCTGAATATGCTAATCCTTATGCTCATAACTTAGAAAAATCTGATGTTGATTTCCATCCGGTTGCTATTGTTGGTGCTCGTGAATATATTTTCTCTGAAAACACTGGTATTCTTGGGGATGTTGCTGCTGGTAAAGAACAAACTTTCGGTACTTTGTTTCATAGAGTCTTGGCCCAAATTGGTGCTAAATTACATTATGGTCATCCAGATTTTTTGAATGCTACTTTTATGGTCACTAGAGGTGGGGTTTCAAAAGCTCAAAAAGGTTTACATCTAAATGAAGATATTTATGCTGGTATGAATGCCGTGTTAAGAGGTGGTAGAATCAAGCATTGTGATTATTATCAATGTGGTAAAGGTAGAGATATGGGTTTTGGTTCTATTCTTAATTTCACTACTAAAATTGGTGCTGGTATGGGTGAACAAATGTTATCAAGAGAATATTATTATTTGGGTACTCAATTACCATTAGATAGATTCTTATCATTTTATTATGCTCATCCTGGTTTCCATGTTAATAACTTGTTTATTCAATTGTCTTTACAATGTTTCATGTTAACTTTAGTTAATTTAACTGCTTTGGCTCATGAATCTATTATTTGTTATTATGATAAAAATACTCCGATTACCGATAAGCAAATTCCAAGAGGTTGTTATAATTTGATGCCAGCTTTAGATTGGATTAGACGTTATACTTTATCTATTTTCATTGTTTTCTTCATTTCTTTCATTCCGTTATTCGTTCAAGAATTAATTGAAAAAGGTTTATGGAAAGCAATTTCAAGATTGTGTCGTCATTTTGTTTCTTTATCTCCAATGTTTGAAGTTTTTGTTGCTCAAATTTACTCATCATCAATTATGAATGATTTATCTTATGGTGGTGCTAGATATATTGCCACTGGTAGAGGTTTTGCAACTGCCAGAATTCCTTTCTCTGTGTTGTATTCAAGATTTGCGATTTCCTCAATTTACATGGGGGCCCGTTGTATGTTATTATTATTCTTTGGTACTGTGGCTCATTGGCAACCAGCTTTATTATGGTTCTGGGCTTCATTATGTTCATTGATTTTATCACCAGTGGTTTTCAATCCTCATCAATTCTCTTGGGGTGATTTCTTCATCGATTATAGAGATTATATCAGATGGTTATCTCGTGGTAATACTAAGTTCCATAAAAATTCTTGGATTGGTTATGTTAGAATGAGTAGATCAAGAGTTACTGGTTTCAAAAAGAAGATTCTCGGTGAACCAAGTGAAAAAGCTGCTGGTGATTCTCCAAGAGCTCACAGATCTAATGTTTTCTTTGCAGAAGTTATCCCAACTGGTATTTATGCTGCTGGTGTCTTTGTGGCTTTTACTTTTATTAATGCTCAAACTGGGGTTAAAGGTGGTAAAGCTGATCCAATTAATTCAACTCTTAGAATTGTGATTTGTGCCTTGGCTCCAATTGTTATTAATTTAGGTATTTGTGGTGGTATTATGGCTTTCTCTTGTTGTGCTGGTCCAATTTGTGGATTATGTTGTAAAAAAACTGGTGCAGTTACTGCAGCAATTGCTCATGGTTTTGCGGTGATTATTTATATTGTTTTCTTTATTGTTATGTGGGTTCTTGAAGGTTTCAGTTTTGCTAGAATGTTAATTGGTTTATGTGCTATGATTTATATTGATAGATTCATTCTTAAGCTAATGGCAACTCTTATGTTAACCAGAGAATTTAAAAATGATCATGCTAATTTAGCTTTCTGGACTGGTAAATGGTATGGATCTGGATTAGGTTGGATGGCTGTTTCTCAACCAGCTAGAGAATTATGTGCTAAAACCATCGAAATGTCAGAATTTGCTGCTGATTTTATTTTGGGTCATATTATCTTATTTGCCCAATTACCTGTTTTATGTGTTCCATTAGCTGACAGATGGCATTCAACTTTATTATTCTGGTTGAAACCAAGTAATCAAATTAGACCACCAATTTATAGTTTGAAACAAAGTAAATTAAGAAAGAGAATGATCAGAAGATATACTGTTTTATATTTTGCTATTCTTGTCTTCTTTGTTATTTTAATTGCTGCTCCAGCCGTTGGTGGTAAATTTGTTTCTGATGATCTTGGAAGTGATCTTAGTGGTATTATGAAAGGTCTTTTCCAACCAAGAAAGCAACATAATAATGATACTGGTAAATCTGCCCCAAAATCATTTGTTACTTACACTCCATCCATGTCTACTTGGAAAACTATTGCTTAAGCAAAAAAAAATTGCATTAATAAAATAGAATACTTTGTTATTAGATTGTTATATTATGGTTTTCTTTAACCTGTGTTTTCTTCCAATTCTTCTTATTATTATTATCTACTTATTGATTTTTTTTTTAACATTAACTTGTTAAGTCCTCTATTTGTTTGATTTTATCTTTACATCACATATTTCACAATATTTGTCTTTTTTTTTTAAGTTGTACAATGAATATTATAGTATTTTTTCATAATCTTGTAAATCAGGTTTTCGCTTATACTTATTAACTATGATTCCTGACCTTTGATTGTATTAAAATTTCGAAAAGGAGATATTTATACTATTCAAGTCCAAACTTGGTATCCTTGATCATTAATAATCAACCTCGATTATTACAATTCAATATCTGAACATAAAATATCAATGTAAAGGATTAAATGTTAAATGTTATTGAAGAAATCCCAAATGGTTTTGTGCCCTGTTTTTATAAACAAGAAAATCAGAATTTTAATAAAAAATTTCATCTCATCATCACTAATAATACTTTCTTTGATATCTTTATTAACAATGTCAAGAGTGGGAACTATTGTACTTGGACCAGCCGGAGCTGGAAAAGTAAGTAAAATTTACTATTTCAAAAAATTAAAGATTTATAATTAACCAATAGACAACTTTTTGTAATTCATTAGTCACTTATATGCAACAACATCAAAGATCATGTCATTTAGTCAATCTCGATCCTGCTGCTGAAGCCAAACAATATGAATTTACCATTGACATTCGAGATTTGATTTCTTTAGAAGATGTTATGGAAGAATTATCACTTGGACCAAATGGGGGATTAATTTATTGTTTTGAATTCTTGTTAAAAAATTTGGATTGGTTAGATGAAGAAATTGGCGATTATAATGATGAATTTTTAATTATTGATTGTCCAGGCCAAATTGAATTATATACTCATATTCCGGTTTTTCTGAGAATTATTGAACATTTGACAAAAAGTTTGAACTTCCAGTTATGTTGTACTTATTTATTAGAGTCATCATTTATTATTGATAAACTGAAATTTTTCAGTGGATCATTGATGGCAATGTCAACCATGTTATTATTAGAACTTCCACATATCAACATTTTATCAAAAATTGATCTTATAAAAGATCAAGTTTCCAAAAAAAAATTAAAACAATTTTTGAATCCTGATCCATTGTTATTAGCTGATGACGAAAATAATGAGAATTTGTTAATTAATCCAAAATTCGATAGATTAAATAAGTTAATTGCTAATTTAGTGGATGATTTTGGTATGGTTCAATATTTACCTTTAAACATCAATGATAATAGTTCAATAGCAACAATCTTATCTTATATTGATGATATAACTCAATGGGCAGAAAATCAAGAGCCAAAAGATCCAATTGATGAAGGACTTATACCAGATGAAGATGATGGAGATTTTTAGTTATTTTAAAAGAAAGTTCTGTTGTAATATTAATGTAACTAAATTAAATCTGTCCTGATGCAAAGGGGCTAAGCATTGACAGTTGTATATTAATTTGTTGATAATTTTAGGTATTTGACAATATCTTTTGTTACCATAATTGTTTTAAAATTGAAACAATTTATTTGTTTATTATTGAACGTTTCAAGGGTTCTATTTTTAAGATTTACTCGTATCTTTAATAACCTGATTTATTCAGTCATGTTGGTTCATGCTGGAGGTGTTAAATTATTGTATTGTTAATTTAATAATTTTTGAGGCAATAAATTAACTTAACTTTGATAATATAACTACAATTTATTGATTGTTAAGCTTCACTATAGCAATAAAAGTGTTTCAGTAGTGATGTACTAATTTGGAAAAAAACGTCGATGATTATTTTTCAAAAAATATACGAAATTGAGTTTTGAATAATTTCCTAACTTTGTAATGATTGAGTTAATATTACTCCTTTGAATTGATTTGAGATTTGTTGAATATTATTGATATAACTTGGACTCAACAAGGACAGAATAATAAAGGACGACTTATTTTTAGTTTGATTGATGTTATGACTCTCAATTATCAAAGATTATGAAAATCAAAAATCTAGTGAAAAATCACTTTTTTGTTCAATTTAAAATAAATTTTATTTTGAATAGGACGTTCTAATAATGAGATACGCTAGTTTTGAATTCTATGATTGATTAAGGATCTTCTTTACGTTATTGAAAAATTCAACTGACACTAATCAAAATTTTGTAATCAAATTGTTAAGTAGATTTTTATTTTGAATCATATTTTTCAAAGCCTTGCCGAAGATTTAACGACCTCTCATAATAATATTTGCCAATTGATAGAAAGTTCATGGTTTGGACATTAGTTTATACTTTACAAACTATAACATAACTCAGTTTAGTAAAACAGATACCCTTCTCTTAAAAAAGTATATATGCAAAAGTTGATAATCAGCCTGTAAAATGTATATAAAGTTATTGGACTAATCTGCCGAGTAAGAATAAGGCATTTGTTGAAGGGTAATTGAGTCAATTAATTAACATAAAGAACACAAGTCATTCAAATTACCTTTTTGAAACTAACAAAAAATAAAAGCCATGTTGCAAATAACGCAAACTTTCTTGAATTGAAAATTGTTAGTTGAACCAAGGTAAGGGTTTTCATAAAGGTCTAGATAATTATTTGTAATCAAATTTGGTGGGATACTCAGAAAGGTCAAAAGTAAAAAGTGTTATTTTTTTTTTCTACTTGCATTTAGAAAAAATTTGTTAGTACACTAAAATCTCCAATTTTGTTACAATAAATATTAATAACATCGTTAAGTATTACAAATTATATAAAAACGAATTATTTGATATATATGACATAAATGAATAACAAATGTATAGAAATTAAATGAAAAAGAAGTATGAAACATTGAACAAATAAATATTAAAAATTAAATCAAAAACAAAAGGCGTTGACATCATTAAAAGTTGAATTAAATTCAACTATTTTTTGGAAACCACTCCTCTTAAGACTTTAATCTTACCAAATGGACTGTCAACAATAGTTCGATCTTCCAATTGAAATTTATTATTCTTTGATCGATTTCTATATTCTTTCCCAGGAGTTGGCCAAGTACATTTCAAACCTAATCGACTACATTCAGTACAAAAAGGTCTTCTTTCACAACAACGTTTCTTTCTGCCACGACAAGTCAAACATCCCATTCTTGATCTTTTGGTTTTACCTTGTCTGTTGACTTTCCCATTTTTAGTTAATACTCTTGTTGTAGAATTAGCCAAAGGAGACGAACCACTGGAGGAATAATCACCACTTATTGATGAAGAAGAACCAAGAGGAGAATCGTCACTTTGACGAGAAGTTGGAAGATTCATTTGATCATGATAATTATAAAGTCGAGGATATCCTGAGCCACTACTATTTGATCTACCATAATTTTGGGACAGAATGTTATGAGGTGGAGGTAATATTGGACCACCAAAATGAGCACTAGGAAGTGGAAGACTATGAGCGCTTGTTGGTTGAGAATATTGAGAATATTCATTCATAATAGGTGGGAGTTGAGGAGGAGGAGGTGGTGGTAATGATGATTGAGAAAAAGGCTGAGAAACCATGTATTGAGGATATTGACCATCTTGAATTGGCACATGATGTTGATGAGAAGGAGGAGCAGAACCTGGGGCTGGTGGAGGAGGAGCATAAGAGCCAGGCTGATAACCATAATATGGAGGAGCTTGGTACATGATATATCCCTCTTGATTAGAAGGCGCCTCCACAGAAGATTGAGATGAGGGTTGTTGTTGATGAGGATGAGGATGGTTTTGATTAAAGGTGCCACCGTTATAAGGGTCTCTATTCATAGCACTGAGCATTATCAAGAATTAATGATTGTTGAAAAATAATTTTAAATCAAAAATATTTAGAATCAAGCAGAATTAAAGTAGTTTATATAAGCTAAGTTGCGGTGAAATAAGATTTTTCCAGTCAAGTGCTTTATGATTTTGTTTGGAATTTACATGCAGGGTGGCATAAAACCAAGGTTTTCGTTAAAACCTTTTATTGGCTGTATTTATCCGGCTGCAATCACTTTTTTATGAAAAAGGTGTTCAGTTTCTTTTTTAAGTTGGTGGTTAGTATAGAAATTAAGCTAAGGGTTACTTTGCTTTAATTACTTACTGCTCATGTTGGCTATTATTTGAGTGTGATCTGAGTGTTATTTTGACCGATACTGATATTACCTTTTGATTAATAATTGCCCAAAATTTGCTTTTGTTACTGTCAAGCATTGTCTCAATTGTTGAGTTTTGACTGATGAGTTGCTCGCTAAAGCCTGTAGCATATACAACAGCGAGCAGATTTTTTGAGACAGAATACCCACTCCGAAGTCACAACTCTTTGACAAAAACCACTATTCATCTTCCCAAAACCATTAGTCAACGAATCAAATTATTTCCGGAACTTCTTTTCTTTCAATTTTACTTTAAAGGGCCCAACATTTGTGGTTAAAGGTTTGGTTCTACGGGACTTATGGACTTTCACCGTGTCATGCAGCATGTTTTTGCGCGCGCTGCATAGAAGCACTTTGATCAGCTTCTAGAAGCCCTTCACTTTGCTTCTATAGATTGATCAATAATTTAAATTTGAATCCAATTAAGTCAAACTTCTCCACTTTGGGCTCGGGTGTACAATCTAATTTACACAGAAAGGTTAAACTCTCTAGAGGTTTTCTTAGCATTAGAAGTATATTAACTTGCGGGAGTAATTAATTATTTTTGCGAAAGAAAAGGATCTTATCGTGATCAGTCATCGCTCCCGGAGGACAACACCAAAATAGCAATAGCTTAACATTAATAACTACTAACGGTCAATAGGAAGCGACTTTTATTTTACTTTTTCTTTGCACACTTAGCCGTTACATTTCAGTTATTTCCACGTCATTATTAGAGGAATAGTAAAATGATTACGGGAGAATGTTTCCCAAGTATTGGTAATTATCCACGGAGTATTAAATAAGGATTTCAAATTGCTAATAAAGCATATACACTTTCAAATAACAAACTGTGACAATTATTGTAACTTGATCTACCATCCTAAGTTGATCCTCTTAAAGCCTTGCAAAAGGACTAAAAAATGTTATTTAAATTTTAGTGATAAATCAAAGATAGGATGAGTGGAAGTCGAAGATGTCATTTTGTGTTAAATTTCATGATCGATCCATTTCAATCTAGAACCCGTAAAATCATCCGGGACTTTAGACGCACGGGCGCTAAGAAGGACGTACTTACAAAAAATACTAAATTATTTTATGAAAAATCACATTTTATGGAGATCTATAGGTTAATGTAGAAAGAGTCAATAATAATAAAACATAGAACAGAACAAAACAAAAAAAATATCTTAGCTAAGCAAGGAAGATATTTTTGAGAACATAAATTAAAAAGATTCGTAAATAAATCAAATAAAAAGTAAAATATAAGAAATAAAAAAAAAGCCAAGATGTAACACAATAACTGAATATACAAAAACTTTCAAAAGAATAAAACAGTTTGCAAAAGAAAGTAAAAATGGTGAGGGTTAGTTAATTTTAGTAACAACAGAATGACTCAAGAACTAGATTAATATGAAAGGGTAAATTATGGATTTGAGGAATAAAAGTGGGAAAAACTTAAACAGTATTTATTGAGGAAAATTAATCAAGCTTGTTTCATATATCTAATATCTTCATCTAATTCTGCTTCATCGTCATCATTTCCATGACCAGTTGGTAACTTGAAACTATCAGTAATGGCTTTATTGAAATCTTCATCATCATCATCATCATCATTTATAGCATCATGATATTCCATACCAGAGCTTCTATGACTTCCACTAAATCTTTGAGTATTACTATTAATATCAAGGAAATTAAAATCATCATCAGATGAGGAAGTTAAAGTTCGATGAGGATTTGAAGAAACTCCAGTACCTGCAGTAACTGGACGACTATTGATAATAGCATTGTTATCACCAAAAACTGAGCCACTATTATTATTCATAAATTGAATTCCTCCAGATAAAAGTGGACTTTCCATTTGTCCATCAATAATCACATGTTGAGAAGTAGTTGGAGGAATAGTTTGTGGCGGAGGTTGAGTTGAAGGATCAACAAAAATTGAACCATGACGAAGATTACCAATATTCATCATTTTATCAAAAGATGATGAATTATCTGGATCATAATCTTCAAAATCTGGTAATCGGTCATCATCATCATCTCCGATTTCACTACCATTTGGACTATCAAGATTAATTAATTGAATGGAATTTCTATTATTATGATCTCCACTATCTTCATCATCTAAACCAATCAAATCTCCAGAATATGGACGTTTATGACCAATTGTACTATCATAATCAGTATCTGGATCATTGAGATTTCTCTTTTCGGTAAAGTCATTTTTTTGTCTTAATTTTTGTTCTTTTTTCCATTTATATTTAGTCTTTTGATTTTCATAAAATCCATTAAGGAAACCTTTAAAAGCATTAGCAATAATCAAAAGCACTAATAAAACCGTTAATCCTGCTTGTAAAGCAATTAAAATAAATCCAACCACAGTTGATCTAATTTTACTTAGTGAAACCACATCAGTAAATAAAAAAGTTAAAATTAAACTAATAATCCTAACAATTTGAATCAAAATATTTAATCCATTACCCATTTTTGTATTAAAGGGAGTAAAAACACAAAAAAATGCGCATAAAACAACATCAATTGCAAGTTGACCAAAAATTTGAACCAAAGGTTTACCAACTCCAAGAGAAATAAAAGCATTTCTACCAAAAACCGCAATCAAAATTGGAATAAAAACCCACCAAAATTTCACTTTAAATTCGTCATAAAACACCCCATATTTATTGATCCAAGGTTTATGAGAAAATAAACTTTGAGCTCCGACAAGAGTTGCAGTATTTGATTCCGCGTCATTAGTTGAAGCTGCATCTAATTCTGCTTGTTTTTTTGAAGCAATATAAGCTAAATACCAAATTCTTAAAGAATAAGCAATTAGAATTAAAGTGAACGCAGAGAAAGTTAAAGCCGCTAGTAAAATTGAAGCCCAAGAATCCCCAATACGAAATTGATAAAATGATAAAAATACCCAGACTCCATAAAGGATAACTATGACTCTTATTAAAGTAACTCTTAAATAGTTTTTATAATTGCTTTTATAACCTTGGAATTTTGGTTTACTTGGACGTTTAGTGGAAATTGATGATGATGATGATTTATGACTCAATGCTGGAATTATCGAAAGTCTAGTTAAAAATCTCGAGCCAGTTGATGTTCTGTTCATTTTATCATTATTGATACTATTACTATTTTCTGCTTCTTGATCTTGTTTAGCTAAATTGACATGATAATCATCCCATTCTTTTTGAAGTCTAGTTAATCTTTCTTCAGTATAATAAAGATCTAAAGCGATCTTGAATCCAATCATGAAAACCACAATTGCCAAAACAATAATACACCACCAAATTAATAAAGTAACAAATCCATTAGTGAAGGGAATATGATTTTTTTCTAGATAAGCTTCCACACCCGTGACATATTTGGAATATAAAGTAACTGATGTTGAAGTACCACTACCAGTACTAGCAGTTTGGGAAATAGAATCAGAATCTCTTTTAATAACTGTGAAAAATCCAAAATCATGTTCATATCTTTTACCAAGTTCCAGAAATCTTTTTGTAACTGAAGAAGCATTATTATTGACAAAATTATTTAAAGAATTTTGACTGTTGACACTTAATGGATCTTCATATAAAGTTGTTTGTTGAAGAATATCCACACTAGCTAAAGTTAAATTCCCACCGGTATGTTTTCTCATCTTATCAATTGACTCTTCTAATGTAGTCCATTCTAAAATCCCACAAGTCCAACTGAAATTTCTAGTAAAGGATCTATACACTTTTGGATAATCCACTGAATAAACCCCATTTAAGGACATGCCTTGTAGCCAATTGAGTAAAACCGTTAAACCGGGAGCGTGAAACCCATTAGCCGCAACATTAGTACCTACTCCAGAAGTTGGGGCAGGAGCAGTACCAGCAGCGTTAGCTTCTGCTCCAGTGGCACCTGCTCCAGTGGCAGCATGAGCAGTAGCCCCACCATCAGTTGGAGAAGCTCCTCCTCCAGCACTGCTACTTGCAGAAGATCCCATGGCCACAACTAAAGCAATAATGGCAGCAATAGCAGTCCCCCATTTAGCAGAGGTCACTTCTGTTGTGTTACCATTTGTAATATCGGATCTAAAACATCCTAATTCATTTTTATTCTGAGTATCAGCGACATCATATAGTTGGATATAAATATTACCTTCAATATCAGGAATGGTGAAAGCAAGTTGAGAGATGGAAGAAACGTATTTAGCTGGAATAGTATGGTTCCCAGTGATGGTAACATCAGAATTTTTATCAATAGGACATAATTCAGTTACTCCATATTCACAAAATTTCACTTCTCTAGTGGCCACTGTTGTTCCATAAATATCCAAAGTAATTTTAGCAGTGGCATTGACAGTTTTACTGGCAGTTCCTTTGGCAGTATAAGCAACCGAACTGGTAAGTTTATCAAAAGTGAAATCAAAATCGGTGACTTTAATGGTAGCATCATCTCCATTGGGGGCACAATTAAAAGATCCAGTTGAATCAATCAGAGTTGAAGCCCCCCAAGTTGGAGAGATTAAAATCCCAAGGAAAAAAATGAAAGTTTGTAATGGAACCAACATCTATAACGACGGTTGGAAGTAAAGAAAGAATGAAAGTTTGAAATTAAAAAGAGAAATAAAATTTATCAATATATCAAAAAGGGCCAAAAAATTTCACATCCCTGAATCCCAGGGCTTAGTAACCACCGTTGAAAATGTCTTAAAATTGACACAATTTAACAAATTTAGCGATTTTTTCACAATTCTTTTTCAATATCTACTAATTATGTTGGTTTTTCAATCGATTGAAAGTAAAAATTGCTTTTTGCTCTCATGGTGGTGTTGTTTCTCAACGATTTTATATTTGTTTTTTGCAGGTTATTTTTATAATAAAAGCTGCGTTATCTAATTAATAATGTTGATCAATGCTTTAATGAATTTCATAACGAAAAATGTTCTAGAAACAATCAAAAAAGTCTCAGAATTATGTGTTTTCAATATCTTATTACAAACGAAACTATTCAACATTTCTTAAACAATTCGAAATGCTAAAAAAATTTGAAAAACAAAAAAAAAAAAGTAAAGGACAATTAATTAGTTGTCCCAATTCGGAATATTAATTAAATTACCGGTTGACAATTAATTATAATCTTAAAATTCCCGATTGGTATTCAATCGAGCAAAACTTTCAATTGTGAGTTTTGATTATTGCGGATTAATAATCACAAATAAAAAAGCCACAATCCGCCCCTAATAATAGAATAGAAAGAAAATTGTAGAGAAAATTTTCAGAAAAGTTGGAAAATTCTCAACATGATTTCAGATACATCTTTTATAGGATATTTTGTCTTATATCGTATTATAATCCCACTATTAAAATATTTTTCATGAAGTTGTAAATAATGACATTTAAAAAACTTGTATATAAATTCACGTGTCTGATCACCTGTCTAGGTGATTTTTTCCGTTAACATGAATTTTATTTTTAATTACTATTATTTGAGCTGAAAGAAGAAAAGTTTTTGGGATTAGTATTATTTTCATACTTACCAGCTTTTAATTTTTCAATAACACCACTTGCTAAAAAGTCTCAATTAACTAATTTAAAATTTTTTTAACACAACATTTTCATTGAATTCAATGACATAATCAAAAATTGTTAAACATTTTAGACATTTTAGTTTAGTTTAGCAGACGCTATACATTAAAAATCTGAGCTTAGTTTAGTTTACAATAATTTCAAAAGAAAACCGCAATTTCTTGGAGTCCTCAGTTACATTCCGGAAAATCTTGAAATTCTAAGCAATAACAAGAGAAGTTCATAATAAAATCCAAGTTTTTCCGAAATTTGATTGTTTACGAATACCCATACCCTTGAATTATTTTACTTTTTTTTTTACAATTTTTCAAAATACTAAACTCTCAGTATTTCGCCTTTTCATATCTTTAACTAAAAATCAAGGAGTATTAGCGATAAAATATTTTCTCCTTTCTTTTGCGGTAATTTTATCTTGATAAATATTTTTCATGTAAACAAAATGAAACATAATCTTGTGATTGTGCATAAGTTTTCCCGAAAAAACCTATAAGATTTTTCACAAACTTTTTATCAAGAAAAATGGAAGTTGATAATTAATATTAGCTGATAAGTAAGATTGTTAAAATAGAAAAATAATCGATACGAACTCGAAATCATAAGAGATGTTGAGCTACCATGTTGAATGAACCTCAACTAATAATGACGCCATAGTTTTTGAACAATATTTATTGTACATCATTGAATTTATCAGATTAATTCGAAATTTATGTTAACAAGTTACAACAGAACTATAATGTACTCTATCTAAGAGTTATAAAAATTTAATCGAAATCAAAATAAATAATCTAAAAAAAAAAAAACCAAATGTAACTAGTAAAATGTGTGAATAGGGAATATTGAATTTAAAATAGCTATGAAAAAACTTTTAATGATTATTTAGCAATGAAATCTTTAACAGTTTCAAAAGTCAACCAACTAACGGCCATAGCAGGCATTACTTTGAATAAATTAGCAGTCAAACCTTTATAATAGCCAAAGAAACCTTCTTGTTTACCAATAGTATATAAAGCATTTGGAACACTTGTGTAATGGAATCCTAACTCATTACCACCCATAGTTAAGACTTGGAATCTTCTTCTTAATAAATCGAATGGATAGGTAATGGTTTGAGCAATCCCACCGGCAATTGCACCACTAAGTAATTGAATAGCAGCATTTTGATCTGGATAAAATTCTCTGATTTGTTCATAAACTGTGAAATTAATAGCAACATATGGAGCTAAACCTAAAGTGGTTGGGATAACTCCCCTATATAAACCTAAAATCCCACCTTCTGATCTATAAACTTTCATAAATAACTCTCTGAATCCAGGTGGTTTTTCAATATGAGTATCAACTTTTGAAACTGACAACTTTGCCAAATGTTGAGCAGTTTGTACTGATAATCTTGTTCTAATTAAATCCATTGGATAAGTGGAGAAAACACTAACTGTACCAGCAACTAATCCAATCCCCATTCTTTCCACTGTAGTTAAATTATCTGATTGAGTTTGTTGTAATCTATTGAACTTTAATTTTTCGAACGTTAAAAACTGAACTGCTTGATATGGGAAGATTCTCATACAATTGATAGCATTACCACGATATAAACCAACGAAACCTTCTTCTCTATAAATGTCTGCAATGGTACCAAAGATTCCTTTATAATTACTAGCGCCTGGACCTTGAACTTGTAATAAAATCTTAACTCTTTCAAAAGGACTAACAGCAGTTCTAGAGACAGCACCTGCACATCCTCCAGCAAGGAAAGAGGCCACAAGATCTTTTTGAAGAAACCCCTTGATATTGTCGAAAACAGGTAATAGTTCGGTCATGGTTATTGTAGATGATTAGACATTAGATGAAGATGTTCGAAAATAAATGGAAGTGTAGTGGTTTATATAGATCCGGAAAATTGTGATCTGAAAAAAAAAAGTAAAGAAAAAAAAGTAATTCAGTTTCCCGAGGATGGTGGATAGTCTCGATGATATGATATCATAAGAGCAGCAGCTTTACTTTTTATGGATTGTCTTGTAACCTATTGGAGTTCACTGAAGGGATCAATTTGGTCTAGGCTGTTATACTTTATACTCTTGGGAGTAACGGGAGCCACGGATTCACAATGTTATGATATCATCCATGTCAAACCTCGGACCTTGGCCATGGCAGAGTAACTCCGAAAGGGCAAGACAAACGAGATTTTTTCCTAAACTTCAAATTTGGAGCTTATAAAGAAAATGTAGTGGTGAGGGTTCTCAATTGTCAAAAGCCCTTACTACTTGATACGACGTCATATCTTTTCTTTTGATCCAGCGCCATTACTTAATATAAAGTTGTTATACTGCTTAAGATCTGCTAATTAATCTCTGGTTTATACAAATATCTATTCTCAACACAATAAATTAAGAAGAACTAGCTTATCAATTGTTAATAACGTCAAAAGTCATGAATCTGTAGTGTACGGGTAACCCTGTTTCCAACTATTGATTCTTCACATTTTGACTTCTTTTATCCTGATTATTTAGTTATTAAAGGTTTATTTCAAAAATTAAAGCGCTTAAGAACTTATATCTAAGAGAATAGAATTATTTACCATATTATAATGTCTCATCATCACGATTTTAAACAAATTAGTACATTAAACATGTAGATCACTACACTACACATAAATTGGTTTTTAATTTCCTTGATCAAGAATCTTATCTTCAATTTTACTACCATAAACGTTTAATATCGTCATCGGACCCCTTTTTAATATGGGTTGGTTACATCATAACTGCATATTTTACCAAGTTATTATGGCTTTTGACTCTGCTTAACATCCTTTAACAAACACCCGCCTTTGTTCAAATTATAATCAAAACAAACTTACCATAATTTTTAACAATTATTCCGTAAAAATCCCAGCATATTTTGGTTAAAGCTAATTCCACAATGCAAAGTACTTTTGACATTTTCTCCGAACATGACATGTACTGTAAATTTTTCCTAGAAAAAATATTTGACAATTAATTGATTTCATTGCAAACATTGATCCTTTTGAACGATTTCGGACGTTTATATCAAATTATTATGAACTTATTCCTTGAAAGTTTTGAATCAATTTCATCGTTATTTTAAAGTAATTCATTTCAATTTGGTAGCTTTGAATTTTTTATGCTTAAAAATATTTGCAAAAGTCCAATCAAAGTTGACAAAGATGTCAATGATTTAAAACAAGATACCTTGACACCTTTTTAACAATTCTCCTGATTCCATACATTAACATTTACCTATCATTCAAAGACTCTAATAAACAGGCAATAAATCAAAAAGTTTTTACTGACGGAAATTTTAAATTTTTATAAACAAGTGGAATGATCAGTTCTTTTATATGTAATTATTGACAATAACTTCCAATAAGATTTTATATAGCGACAATCCATTTTAGACCCTTATTGTCCCTTGCGACTTAAAAGAGATAGTTACCTTTCTATGTTTCTTAAGAAACAAGTCGAAAAAAATATTTTCAAAAAAAAATAAAAAAAAAATTTCAAATCTTTTCAAATTATTACTACAAATGAATCAAAATGGCCTCTCAACTTTCCCACCCGGCTATCAATGAAGAAGGCTGGTTCACTGAACTAAGTAATGAAAATTTCCCTGGTCAAGGATTTAGTTTGAAAGTGGAAGAAATCTTGTATCATAAAAAATCTCAATTTCAAGATATTTTAATTTTCAAATCATCCACTTATGGTAACGTGTTGGTTTTAGATGGGATCGTTCAATGTACTGAAAGAGACGAGTTTTCATATCAAGAACTTATTACCCATGTTCCAATGTTTTGTCATCCAAATCCAAAAAGGGTATTGATTATTGGAGGAGGCGATGGAGGATGTCTTCGAGAAGTTTTAAAACACGATGATGTTCTTGAAGAAGTGGTTTTGGTGGAAATTGATGAATTTGTTATCAATTTGAGTAAAACGTATTTTAAAGAAATGTCAAAAGGTTTCGATAATGAGAAAGTTAAACTTGTATTAATGGATGGTTTTCAATACTTAAAAGAAAACACCAAAAAATTTGATGTGATTATTACTGATTCTTCTGATCCTGAAGGCCCAGCAGAATTTTTTTTCCAAACTGATTATTTCAAATTACTTCAAGATTCTTTAGTTGATGAAGATGGAATTATCATTAGTCAAAGTAGTGAAAATATTTGGTTGAATTTAGGAAATTTGAAAAAACTTTATGAAAATTTCAAAAGTGTGTTTCCTAGTGTGGAGTACTGTTATACTTGTACTCCTAGTTATACATCAGGTCAATTAGGTTTAATCATTTGTGGTAATCATGAAGATTATAATTTCAAAAAACCCAGTAGAAAATGGGATTTGGCAAAACAACAAAAATTATTGAAGTATTATAACGACAAATTGCATTCTGCCAGTTTTGTGATCCCTACCAAAGCTAGAATGTGTTTAGATCAATGATTAGAAGCTATATTTCATTTAAATTAATGATAGCAGACTTGTATGAATGTAAACCTCAAATCGCACATGTGACTGTCCGTGTGACCTCCCACAAAGCGTGTTTTTTCCTTCCAAAAAAAAACAAAAAAAACAAAAAAACAAAAACAAAAACAAAAACATTCAAAACCCCAGCCATCAGCAACGTCCTTAGCCCCATGAGCAAGCGCAAAAGAGAGTCTTGTTCGCCCAACAGCAGCACTTCTGCTTCCAGTAATCATTATCAGAAGCTCAATCTCTTCAGCGCACCCGCATATCCCGGGAGAATCACCAAATCGTTTAGCACAAACTCCATCTTCAATCACCACAACAATGAAATGGACCTAGATGTCCCAAAAAGTACTAGCGTCTTCACAATGCATAAACAAGTTCATCCTTCTTCATCCACCAGTTCCATAGAATCGTCGCTATCTTTGGCTCAACCTTCTTTCACTAGTTCGGTGGAAAGTCTTTCACTGTCGATTACTTCGTTACCAAACGAAATGTCAACCCCCAATAATTCTTTCAAATTTGTCAAACCTTTACAAACGGCATTTAATTCCTCAGGAATTGTGTCTAAAAAGACCAAGAGTTTAACCTTACAATCACCTATTGTGTTCAATCAAAATGGTATCTTAATCGAAAAAAAAAAATCAGCTTCTTTATCATTTCCTGATACCCCTTGCAAATCTGTTAATAGTACAAACTCATTTGATGATTCAATGATCAAAAATTCCAGTTTCCAGCTGAAAAAAACAGCTAGACAACTATTATCGGAATTTAAAGCTGGAAGAAGTAATAATAAAGATAATGTTCCTGTTATAAAGTTTGATTCCAATTTCAAAATTGAAAATACTAATAAAAATAAAAGAAATATTTCTATTCAAACTTCTTTAAAGACTAAGTGGTCTCCTTTATCAATGAATAATCAATCACCTTTGAGTAAAGAAATGTTTGATGATGAAAATAATGAGTTCTTCTCTCCAGTGGTTGCCAATTTCAGAAATAAGCAACTTAAACAAAAACAAAATGCTTCGAAAAGCAATAATACAAAAATTTCCATGGTTCCGTTGAACCTAGGTAATAAAAAAGAATTGAGACTTGAGTTACCTATTGATGCCAAAATTAATACTAGTGGTACTACAAATATTAATAATAATGGTAATAATACAAATGGTACCAACAAATTTTCTTTATTGCAAACCCCAACTACTCCAATTTTCACCGATTTGGATTTATTAAATAATACTAATTTGTTTTTGAAAAAGTCATTTAACAATAAAATTAAGTTATTAGGAAAAGGAGAATTTTCAAAAGTTTATCAAGTTGAATTTGATTCTGAGTTTTATGCCATAAAACAATTGGTAACAACTAACAAAAACCTAATTTATACAAATTTTTCTCGAAAAAATTCCAAAAAAAAGTTTTTAAATACTTTTTTAAATAATCATGAAATTTCAAAACATTTGGGGATTTTGTCAAGTGAAAAAAGATCTATCAATGATGAAGTGGAAATTTTAAATCATATTAAAATATCTAAAAGAAGTGATTCGAATAACTCAAAGTATATTATTGATTATATTGATTTTTTCCAATTTGATAATTGTGGGTATATCATTACAGAATTTTATGAAAGAGGTACATTAGATCAATTTTTATTAAGTCATGGAATTAATAATAGAATTGATGAATTTAGAATTTGGAAAATTTTATTAGAATTATCAAAAGGTTTAAATTTTTTACATTCAAACAATATTTTACATTTAGATTTAAAACCGGTTAACATTTTTATTGCTGATGATGGTTCATTAAAAATTGGCGATTTTGGATTATCAGCTTTTTTCAATACTAGAAGTCTTGATAGAAGATTAGATAAAGAAGGTGATCGAGAATATATTGCCCCAGAAATTTTATCAAAGGGAAAATATGGTTATCCATCGGATATTTTTTCTTTGGGATTGATTCTTGTGGAAATTGCTGCTAATATTTATTTACCCGATAACGGAATTTCCTGGCAGAAATTAAGAAACGGGGATCTTTCAGATGCTGGTAATTTATCAACTTTAATTGAAACTTGTTCAAATAAAAATGATTTCATTAATGATGGGAAATCTCTTGATTTATTAGTTCATTGGATGATTGAACCAAACCCTGATAAAAGACCAACCATTGATGAGCTTTTAAATTTATATGAAATAAATTATATTAATTATTGTCATAAACAACCTTCAACAATTTATGAATCAGAATTCGATAAATCAATTAAAAATTCTTCAACCAATGATCATAATGATAATTTTTTTGAAAAAAGTATTTATCGTTAAATGAAGCACTATTTTTCCATCCTTGTTTAAGGCTTTTCTTTTTAATTCTTTTCTTTCTAACTAGTATTATATTACCTATATCATAAATTTTATTTTCGTCATTTCTTGACTGGTCTGTTTTATATAATTTTTCTTTGCTTTTCTCAAAACGAAAGTGTTCATTATTCATGCTTTGAAAAAGTTTTCATTTATACATTATATTAGATTTTTTTATTTGCTTCTTGTGTTTCAAAAATATTATAACTTTTTTATCATAGAAAACTTGTATGTGAATTTTCTTCTATGCGGTGCCATGTAGGTTTCTGCGTATATCACGCAATGCTCTTCTTTCAAAAAAAGTAAAAGAAAATTTTTTTTCTAATAACAAAAATGACATTAATTGAATTTGATAGATAAAAAAGTAATATAACTATGGGTCTTGCTGGGGCGAAAACGAAGCAAAGGTTTGGACTTGATCCAAGAAACATGAATTGGTCATCGGACACTGAAAGATTTGGTGCCAAACATTTGACAAAATATGGTTGGAAACCAGGATCAGGATTAGGTAAGACCACTGATGGAGCAATGATCAGTCATATCAAAGTGATAATGAAAGATGATAGAAAAGGTTTAGGGCTGAAATTGTCCAAGAAACATCGAAATCAAGATATGAATGATGATATTGTTGGATTAGACGTTTTCCAAAAAATTTTGGGTAAATTGAATGGTAAAGAACAAGAAATCAACGATGAAGTTGAAAGACAAAGGAAAGAAAAAATCATTACGGGTAAATGGGGGATTTCATTTGTCAAAGCAGAAACTTTAGGAGGTACTTGGGATGCCGAAAAGGGAGAACTAAAAGATGAAGAAGTAAGTAATGAAGCAAATGATAAAAAAAGGGTTAGAGACGAAGATGATGGAGAAAAAGTGGAGAAGAAAAAGAGTAAGAAAGAGAAGAAAGAGAAGAAAGAGAAGAAAGAGAAGAAAGAGAAGAAAGAGAAGAAAGAGAAGAAGGCAAAAAAGAAGAAGGAGAATAAAGACATCAAGTCAAAAGATACTGGAGATCTAGATAAAGAATCCAAAAAACAAACAAAAGAAGAAAAGAAAGAAAGAAAAGAACTCAAAAAACAAAAGAAAGCTCTTAAAACACAAAAAAAATTACTCAAAAAACAAAAAGCTTCCAAAACTGAGAATGTGGATTCAATTGTTTCAACAAGATTGGCCGCTAGATCAAGATATATTCGTCAAAAACAACTTGCAACCATGGATGAACAATCAATGAAAGAAATCTTCATGATTCCTAGTTGAAATGAAGACTTGTATTATAAACTTCAATATATTAGCATTAGAAAATTTTATCAATGTAAATCAGTTTATGCTTCAAATTGTCATAAAGTTATCAAAAGTTACCATCACTTTAGTATCCTGGGAGTTTGTTCAAAAGATCATAGTTAAAAGGTGATTTGTTGATCAGATTTTTCTACCAATTCTGTATAAGCACCAAATTATCCAATGACACAAATGTATTTTATGCTTTCAGTGGTGAAGGCCGAAATGGCAAAAACCCATTGTTTCGTAATATATCTAAAAAGTGATAGTTTAATGATCAGTAATTCAAAATTGTGGAATACAAAAACTTTAATTTATGTCTAATTGAAAGAAGAGATAATAATTGATGAAAATAATACTATCGAAATTAACAAGACTAAGATCTTCATCTTCCAGATTAGTTTTACTACAAAACCTAGTAGTTCGGAAGTTTTCATAATTTTGTTTTATAAGTTGTTTTGCTAGCTAAAATTGCTTTAGAACAGTTGGTTGAACTAGCAAAGATTATTATCAATCTAGTAATATTTTGCTAAACAGTGAGACTTGACACTGTCGTGTATTTGAACCATCGACCAACATCAGTTTGTGAAAGCACTTTCTTGTTTTCGGACTTGATATTATAAATACCTGGAGGAAAGAAATGCAGTTTATTATTATAAGTAATTTATGAAAATTTTACTGAAAAGTCATAACTCCATGAATTCTTGATGGATTTTTTTGAAACTAAAAGGTTAAAGTCTGAAAAGCTCAAAATTCAAAGTGTAGTCTTCAATTGGGTTTTCTGAAAGGCTCTTTAACAATTGCAAAAACAAGTGTGATAATACTGTTCAAGAACGGTAAAAACAATAAGGACTTCGTGGCCAAGCTGGTTAAGGCGTGCGACTGTTAATCGCAAGATCGAGAGTTCGATCCTCTCCGAGGTCGTCTTAATTTTTTTTTGTAGCGTTTCAAAAAATTTGAATTTTTCACATCTGCAATTTTTTTTTTCAACTTATTGAAAGGTATGTCAATATACTACGAAAACAATGAGGATTTTGATATTAAATAAACCGTTCCAGCGAGGTTTACATAATCTGAAAATACTTTCGTTAAATCTACGAGAACAAATATTGCTAAAAAGATCACGAGAAGAGGAAGACAAAAAAAAGTCAATTGTGGAAATCAATAAAGAAAAAGAACTCAAAAAGAATGAAGATAAATTGAAAAAATCAATATTCACTTCCAAATTTCTATTGAATGAATTCAAGACCCCTTTTCAAATTTTACCAAGTTCAGATATTGAAAGAACTGCAGTCAATACGTTTTTTAATTCTGCAAAAGTTGAAATTTTATGGTCAGTTGAAAAAATTGAGGATATTCCAGATGTTAAATTAAAGTTATTAAAAGAAGGAAGTTCAAATGAAGGAGGAGAAGTTTTTGAATTATTAGAAACAGAAATTGAAAATATTGATAAAGGAGAAGAAAATTCTATTAAAGAACAAAAAAATATTTTGAAAGATATCAAGCTGAAAAAATTCGATAGAAAACAAAAACAATTCAAAGTATCTAATCAAAATCAGGTGAAGATCTTACCAGAAATAATCTTATTAGGTAAATGTAATGTGGGCAAATCGTCATTATTAAATTTACTTTGCACCAATATCAAACAAAAACAAATGGAAAGAATTGCTTATTCATCAAAAATTGCGGGGTTTACTAAATCAATCAACTGTTATAATATTGGAAATAAGTTTCATATACTCGATACTCCTGGTTATGGTAAAAATTCCACAAAAGCTCAGGGAGAAGAAATTTTAAAAATGTTAGCCACTAGAGATCAATTGAAAAAAGTTTATTTGTTAATCAATTCAGCCCATGGGTTCAATACAAATGATTATTTGATGATTCTGGAAATTTTAAATAAAAATGGATTACCGTATAGTATTGTATTTACAAAAATTGATAAAATCAAAAATTTGGAAATTTTGAAAGAAGAAATCCAAGAATTTGAAATAACTTTGAAAGAAAATGATTTCCAACTATTACCAGATTACTATTTCACTTCAAATGAAGGAAACTATTTTGAAAATAATAAAAGACAAGGAATTACTGAACTAAGGTTTGATTTTTTGAACTCTTGTGGATTGCCTTTGCATATTAAACCTTCAAAAGGGATGAGAAAATTAATTATCTAATGTTTGTAATTAATAATAGACTTACCTAATGTACAAAAATGATATTATATTAAACCGTAAATTAAATAATAAAAGATTCTTGATTAATAAAGTTGTTATATGTAAACTTTAAAGAGTCAAAGTATAGATAGACTACCTAACGTTTTTGATTATCATCGATATCTTTTAAAGAGTTTCTTCATAAATTGTTAAATCATTTCATATTTTAGAAAGTCTATACTTCACCAGCATTATTAGCGTCAATAGATAAAATTTGGTCTAAAATTAGGTCATGTTAGGATTAAATTGAGCATTAATTTGATATGTATAGAAAAAGCAGTCTTAAACAATCCAGTATAATCGTAGTAGATCCGTTTTATGGTGACAAACTTGAGATTCGAGGATTTTAGATCTAACTCGAGTTATTTATTCCCCTGCATATACGCTATAATGTATAGTCGATATTGATTTAGTTTAAAAAAACAAAAGTATCATCATTACTTTGAATAAACTTGAATTTATCGTTCATAGTGATTAAACTACAAAAAACAGTCAATTAAACTCTTAAATTAAATCCCAAAGAATAATCTCTAGATAGAAACAAATTAATGAATAGGAATTGAAAATAATACTATTTTGGATATGAGATAGTAGCGAATATCATGTGCTTGAATAAAGGATGATCAATATAGATTAGCATTGAATAAATGGGTAAAATAAGTTGGATAACTATCAATAACTTCATCCCAAGCCATTCCAGTATCAGTACACATATCACCCCCACTTGGACCAATATGAGGACAATGAACTGCTGGTCTAAATGGTAACATAACTTGATGAAGATTACGACAAAAGAGGGAATCCATCCCACCTTCATAACCTTCCCCCAATCTGACTTGAGTTGTAAGATATTCCAAACAATCATCATAAGTGTCATATTGTAAATTTGTACCATTACAATATTTTTCATGAACGGTACAAACTGATTCAGCCGCCAAATAAATATATAACTCATGAGCACTGGAGAATTCTGGATATAGGATTAATTCTTTTTCAAGTAAACTTTCGGCATAAGTATTGGTAATATTATAAGCATGATCGAAATTTCTAAACACTGCATCATATTCATCAATTCTATAACCATTAATGGCATTAGGATCTTCTACTAAAAAGGTATTGAAATCAATTTGCATTGGAATATAATAATCCACTTGAGCAACATAAAACATAACAGTAACGGATGTATAAACAATCAAATCATCAACGAGGAAATTATTAATTGTATAATTGATTCCGTAACCCACCATTCTAAATTTGACATCAAAGATATTTGAAAAAAGGGCAAATATATATTCGGTATTCAATTCATTACCTTCGAAATCACGAGTCAATGAGACTCTACCTCTTGAATTTTCAGTGAAATAAGTTGAATTAATTTTAAGGGCTTCAACTGTATTATTTGGATTCATAAAAGCTTGCCAAAACCCATCAATGAAACGATAAATTTCTTTTTTATGATTAGGAGTGGCCGCACAATCAGTAGAATTTGAATATGAAGTGGTATTGTTATAATTGGGCAGACTTGAGTTTGTAGCATTATGACCAGTATCATTTATACCACGTTTGGCAACAGTAGATTCCAAAAGGGGAAAATCAAGGGTTGCTGCTTGAATAGAAAGACAGCAAAAAAGAAGAGACAAAAGTTTGAAAGAATTCATGGGAAAAATAAAGAAGAATTGAATTGAATTGTCTTGGAACGGTAGAAATTTGAAAACAGACAAGGATTCGGTCTTTATTTATAAAGATATTTACAGTCAATTTTGAGATTATTAGCCTCTTTTAGCGGGTGCAGTAGCGGATTTTCCTTTTTTCCAAAAACGGACAAGTATGATTTTTCATTATTTATCAATTTATTAGGGAACATATCACTTAACCTTCCTGATTTGCTATTTAATTTTATGAAAAATAGGAAATGGATTCCTTTAATCCCGAATAGTACTTGCTTTGTCAATTTCTCAAAGTTTATTTTCAAAGATTTCAGAAAACACTCATTTTTTGACATGACAGCTTAACTCTTGACACAGTCTATAATTGTAATCATTATTGCAGATTATCGAAGTAAATTCTACTACAAACAATTCTTAACCAATAAATCCACTTTCAGATCAAAATACGCGATCAATAATTTTCCTTCAAATAGTCCTCAAATAATTCACAATGTATTGCTAAAAACTTCAAAAGGAATACCAGTATTTTAGCTAATTAAATTAGTTGCATTAATTAATTAGAAAATAACAATACTACACAAACTTTGATGATTCATTGTTATCATTTAATAACAAAATCTTCATAAGCAACTAATCACATAATCCTTTTTTGCAGTCAATAATCGATGTGAAGTTTTCTTTTATAAAAGTTGTTTGATGATCATAGAATTTTAATGAAAATCGCACCAAAAAGGGTATTATTGATTTTTCAAATTTACCCCTCATTTGCTTACATAATCAGGATATGAAAGTATTTATTTCAGCAAACAACAGCAAGTATTCTTCATATATATTGATTGTATGAACATACTTGTTCAAAATTTGATATGTACCAAAGTTTTAATGCAATAGTTATTCGGAGACGAATTTCTCAAAATTTTAACCATAAATCTAATTCATAAAGATTTATTACTTGGATTACATAATCAGGAATCAATAAGTATAAAAAAAGTAAATTTCAAGAATCTACAAACTGTAAAAAAAAACTGTATGTGTTTGCATCTATGATGATTTAAGTTGTGATTAGCAAGGGGCAAAGCCGGTATGTTGTGACTAGCAAGTTTTTCGTTTCTTTGTCTCTTGTTTTGTGAGGTCAAACTATAAGAAAGTTTTGTCCCAAACTTTTGTGCAAGGTCCACGCATCTTATTGAATTTGTACCAGTTTTATAGCAAACAATCGTTTGGGGAGTAACTCTTCAACTTTTTGATAATCTAGTTAATTAAAGATTTATTAATTAAATTATTATTCATCTTACAAGCTCAAAGTAATTAAGAAGATTATATTTAATGATAAAGTCAAATAATTAATTAAACAATTTTCAATGAAGGTTTTTGAGTCTTTCTAGCAATTGAAGCAATTCTATCACCTAAACTCAAAGCCAAACCTTGACCCTTTGATCTAATTCTAACATGGCCTAAAATTGGACCATTGGAAATTTTTTCAATACACAAATTTGCCAAAGCATCTTCACCAAAACTTGATTTTGAATACAAATTTGCACTCAAAAATTGACAACTATCATCCCCAATAACTGCTCCAGGAGTTAAACAATTCATATTAGTACTTGAAAGTAATAATGTTAAATAATCTGATAAGGAAGAAATTGTTGATGATTTAATTGTAATTTTATTTTCCCATTCAAACTCATTCCACATTTTACGAAATTGAGATTCCGAACAAGTTGAAGGTTTGATATAATCCATTATATCAATATGAACATCATTCAAAATAACAATGGTTTGATCAGTAGCATGAACTCCATCATAAAGAATATTACCAAATATAACTCCAGTATCAGCACTGGTAACTTTAATGGTAGTACTAACTTTATGAAATCCATGAGCTGGAATATTAGCAGATAATGGTTTATCAGTGACTTTTAAATCCCCCAAAACTGCAAATTCCACTGAAAGATTACGAAGAGTTGAAGAGGTTTGATTAACAATCAAAACATCAAGAACCACATCGAATTGATGAACTTTAAGATAACCTTCAGCATAAACAGGATCAGAAAATCCAGTGAGTGGGATGATTTTACTAAGACGACTAGCAAGTTTTTCCTTTTTAGCAGTGGCAATTGATGAAGATTTGGTAATTGCTTCAAGTTCATCATCATCATTAAATCCTCCACTATTAAGAATAGCATTACTTTTTGGAAATAATCTAAAATTAATAATTTCATCCAAATTAATATTTTTATCATCAATAATAATATTTGGTGACTCTTTTTTATAACTATTTTCTTCAAGTTGAATTTCAAACGCATTTCTTGTATCAGATAAAATACTTTGTTTGATAATTGATTTTTCATTTTCTGCATCTTCTTCTTCATAATCTTCAATTAAAAATCTAATATATGATAAAATTCTTTCTGCACTATCTTCATCAATTTGTTCTTTAACAAATTCTGATTCACCAACTCTTAAAATTGAAACCATGATTAAAGTAGCTTCTGCTTTTAAAGCATTGAAAATTTTAGTCGATTTGGAAATTTCACTAAAACGTAAAACTAATTTGAGTAAAGTTGAAGAAACAATTGATCCTAAATAAAAATCTCCATCAAGAATTAATTTTCTAATTGGTGGTTGATTGATTTCTTGAGAATCTTCAGGATTATTAGTATTTTTTGAAGTTAAAGCATTTTCAGTTGCATAAGTACCATCTGGTAAAATAACTGGACCAGTCGATTTTTTAATATGATCACCTTCTTTTGATTCTTCATTAGTTTCTTCTTTTTTATCATTATCTCCAAGAAGTTTTCTTTTTTCACTTGCTAAAATTGGTAATTCTCCAATATTATTTCTAATAAGTTTCCAAGAATCTTGAATATTTTTTTCATTAACTGAAAATTCTCCAAGAATCCAAAGAGCTCCACGAAGAACTTTACCAGATCTTGTACTTCCAAGACAATTAATTAATTTTGTCAAAATTGTATTTCTTTTTGCAGGGAATTTTTCAATAATTTCTTTGACAAAAGCAATAACATCATAAGCAGATTGTGAATTTAATTGTGGTAAAGAATCCAACATTAAATCAACAATTTCGATTGAATTATCAATGAAGTTGATTGAAATTTTATTAATAGTTTGAATTAATAATTGTTTGTATTCATTAGACTTATCAGATCCTTGTTGATTATTATCAAATTCTTCATCATCATTCAAAATTTTATTTAATTCTTTTTTAAAAAATTTAATAACGTTATCGACATTTTTATTATCAATGAATTCAATAATCAAATTTAAAGTTTGCTTTTTAACATCTAAATCAGTTGATGATAAAATTCTTAATAAATCCAAAACTGAGTCTTGAAAAATTCCAGGATTTTTTTTCGATAATTCAATAATTCTTGATAAACAAATTAATTTGACATTATTATCAGATTCTTTGATTGCTAATTCAATGAACTTTTTACCAGATTGTAAAATAACTTCATCATTGTTAGCTAATAAAGTTAAAGTTAAAGCGGATTCATAAATAACTGATGAAGATTTTGAATCTAATAATTCAACAATCAAATTCAAATATTGTTGTTTTAATTGTCCATTAGAAAATTTCAAATCTTTTCTAATAAATTCAATAAATGCTAACTGTAATAAAGAATCCAAGTAATTTAAATTTTCCAAATTTTCTTGAATAAATGATAAAGCACCATCTCTATTTAAACCACCAACCACAATAAAACAATTTCTAATACAAATTGGATCAGTTTCAATACTCAATAAATTGGTTAAAAGTTCTGGAGCATCAGGAATCAAATCAGGATTTAATTTATAAATTGAATCAATTGCAAATATACAATTTTTTCTAACATATGAATGACGATGTTCAAGACATTGAATAACTGTTGGAATTAAAGGTTCTAATAACTCCGATTCTTTTAATTTAGTTAAAAACTTCAAAGTATTACCCCTAATATATTCATTTGGATGTTGTAAATCATTTCTAATTGCATTACAAACTAAAATCATTTCATGTTTTAATGCACCAGTTTCTGAATCTAATTTTGGAACAATTTCCCAATAAACATATAATAATTTTTTTAATTGTTTATTACGGGATGGCATGATATAGCGAATAATATGCATTAATAAATCAGGCATTGGATTACCATTTAACATGGAAATTAAAATTCTTTTCATTGTATTGATTTTGATTTCATCTTTGGGTTTTTCTAATAAAGATTTGAATTCAGAAACAGAGGTCTTTGATGGATCATTATCAAAGATCAAAGTATATGTTGCTTCCGAAGTCATCTTGATTGAATGATTTAGGGATCTTTCAATTGTTATGATTTGTGTCTATGTTATTTTTTGTTGATCAAAGAAAAATTCGTGTTCAATTTGAAATTCATAAAAAAAACTGTCACGTGTGAAATGAATAGCGGTATGGATATCTGCTCAGTTTGGTGTATGGGTTTTCAATTGTTATTTTCAATTTGTTCAATTTGTCTAAATTATATCACTATTATAATAATAATTTGTATCGTTGTATCTTGAGTGATTGGTTTACCGCTCAAAGCGCTATTTCTTAATATCGAATGTTTACAAATTATAAGAATTCTTAACGATTGCATAACTTTAGGATTATATCGATTATCCCTAATCTTTGAAATACTACTTCAAAAAATCCAATAGATTCAACACATTATTATTCTGGTTTTCAACTTGCTAACATTAACAAGACTTTGAAAACAACTTAATGTAAACAAACCATCACTGAGGTAAAGGTTTTTCAAAAAACCCGTACCCCATTATTTACCCAAATTTTCAATTTTTAGACAAATTATAAACATCAAAACTCAAAACGTTAACTTAGTATAACTATGTTTGCTCAAAAACGAAATGAAACGGATCATAATCCATTAGCCACGGTATATGTTGGTAATCTCGATGAAAAAGTTAATGAACCAATATTATATGAGTTATTTTTACAAATTGCTCCAATAAAATCATTAAAGATTCCAAAAGATCGAATTTCTGGAACTAATCAAGGATACGCATTTGTTGAGTTCAAAACAATTCAAGATGTTGATTATTCAATTGCCATCATGAATGGCTCAACTTCATTATATGGAAAACCTATTAGAGTTCGTCGAGTTAATCAAAATCAATATTCCAATAATATTAATAACAATAATTCTAATTCTCAAAAATCACTTGCTGAAGTATCAAAGTTGATGAAAATTGTTGAAGTTGGGGCTAATCTATATATCGGTAATATGGATGAGTTAATCGATGAAAATTTTTTACAAACAACTTTTGAAAAGTTTGGTAAACTTATTAGCACACCACAAATTGTTAGAGATGAAGATGGTAATTCCAAAGGATTTGGGTTTGTTAAATATGACAACTTTGAGAGTAGTGATTTAGCTCTAGAAAAGCTAAATGGTCAATATTTGATGAACAAACCAGTGAGGATTGATTATGCTTTCAAAAAAAATAATAACAAAGAACGTCATGGTGATAAAGCGGAAAGAGAGTTGGCAGCTAGAGGTAGAAAAAATAATGTCTTTTGATGGGTAGTAATGATTAATGAATTAAATGTTATAAATATTTGTATCAAGAAATATTTCAGATTGGGTAAAGTTTGTGGGGAAAATTGAGAAAATACTCTTTCATATTGAATACAGAGAAGTATGGATCTGATAAACTAACGCAATTGTATTAATCTATTAGTATAAATGAGCGCTAGAAGTTTTGAACATTGCTATTGATTATTTTCACTGGTGTGCTTGTTCTTTGCCTTTTGATCACAATTTAATTCACCATCAAAAACTTCAACCAGAATATTAGTGTTGAAGTTTCAATCAGTTAATTAGGTAGAGAAATCTAGACTATTGAAATTTATTTAGTATCTTTGGATTTTCAAATATTTTTGTCCCGCGCCTTACCTGCAATGCCACCCAAAAAACAAATAACATTCTCAATGAAATTAGGTTGTTAAATGGCAATTTTCTTATCATGTCAAAGAAACA
The DNA here is from genome assembly GCA_037355385.1 of Saccharomycopsis sp. FM-2023a. Classification (NCBI taxonomy): domain Eukaryota; kingdom Fungi; phylum Ascomycota; class Saccharomycetes; order Ascoideales; family Saccharomycopsidaceae; genus Saccharomycopsis; species Saccharomycopsis sp. FM-2023a. The sequence continues at coordinate 189,916 of JBAKFZ010000001.1, forward strand.
TGGGGCATCATCAATACAAGTCACAATAAAAAGATCCTACATCTTGTAAGAACGCCCAATGATAAAGATGCAATAACTAAAAATTTCGTTTGCTTTGCTCAAAGGAACTTTCGGGATTATAATTAAATTAAAAGAATAATGGGAAATTTTTACAATAAGAAAAAATTTAATTAGACAATATTATATTATAGGACTTAATTAAAATAGGAAATATAAAATCATAGATATTAGGGGAATATAACAGAGGTTAAAAAGAAGCTTGTAAAAAATCAGATCCAATAAAAAAATCATTCAACTTTTTTTTATTTTTGAAATTCTAAAATGTATAGCAAATTTTAATTAACGACAATTTTAAAATATTTGATTTTGAATTGTTGAAATCTTAATAATTTAACATTTTGAGAAAAGGATTTGGGTATAGTTAAGTAAATAGCAAATATTAAAAAACTGAATAAGATTCAAGCTTATAATAATAAAGCACCAGCAGCAGCAGCGGCGGCAACACCGTAGATGATGGATGGTGGACTAGCAACCAAAGCAGCACCTGAAGATGAGGTTTCATTGGTAGCGTTAGCAGTGATGTTGGCTGATAAAGCGGTGGCGGCTAAGGCAGAGATGGCTAAGTAAAATTGCATTGTGAAAGATTAACGAATGTGATTTATTACTATAAGATGAAGAGAAAAAGTGGCAAGATTTTTTCGGAGGGGGAACAGCCGGTATTTATAGGAAAATTTTCTAGCCTTGTTTGGTGTTATCTTTTAGCAACTGTTCAATTGCTAAGTAGCGCAAATCCTTCACAAAAATTTGTGTCAAAGTACTCATCAGTGTCCCAATCTGGACGCACAGTGGGCTGGAACCTTGCCAAATTGGGCCAGCGGCACCATCTTTTGTGGGGCCTTACCTTACAACACTTGATAATCAATCTTTAAATATAACTTTGAGTATGGAAAAGATCAATAATGCGATTCAAATTGGTTTTTTAATGGGAACTGTGGATGAGTTGAGTTGCGTTGTTGTGTACTAAGAATTGTACGTCCATGCTTGTTGCTTTTTTTTTGTCCCCCGTTCCATCAAATTGTTTAGTTTTATCCAATTAACCCGTTTCATCTGATATATGAATTGTTTGAGGTTTATCAAATTTAGAAAGAATAAACATTTTGGTCCTCTTGATTCATGAAATTGTGTCAAGCTGATTTAGCTTTGTTACAAACTCCTCTTGACAATAGTATTAATTAAATAATTTATTAATTAAACTTATGTCAAGGTCTAGACACACTGAACTCCAACTTATTTCGTCTCTCCATTCCAGGACTTTCATTGTTGAGAATTGGACCTGAATTAGTACATATCCAGCCCCCTTTAAAAAATGCTTTGATAAATTTGTCTATTTAGTTTACAATTCCTAATATTAACAGCCAGCCTTTAAAGACATTTTTTGACGCATTCAAAATACGCATTAATACGTCCTTTCCAAGACCAGATTCTAGACTTTTCCATTTTTTTATTACTCCGGAAATACCCATGAATTGAACACTCAATCAAGTAGCTCCATCCACTCAATCCTTTCAGTTATTACTTTCGCGTTTTTCAACTATTTTGTAAACAAACAGACTCTTTAATTCTTTGTATTTTCTTGATTTCAGCTGTTTTAAAATCTCGGTTCAAATTCTTCAAAAAAATCATCATTAACTTTTGTTGCATGTTTTAGTGCTTTCGTTACTATAAATAAAAATTATTAAACATTTCTTTGTTAATAGAAGTTCGATTTTAACTACAATAGTACTAAAAGATCTTGGAAGTGTTTAAGTGTTCATTGGATTTGTATATTCAAAATTTCCGATCCTTTTAAATCTTCCCAAAAAGAATCAAAAAAACGTTTTATTATTATTAAGCGGTTAAATAACTAAAAACTTTTATTTATACAAGTTTAAGCCCTTGAATTTCTCCTATCTCCTAAACAAATCATAGGCTTGATTTGATCTATAAAGATTGATCCCAATTATTTACACGGTATTCAGTTTTGACAGACATTTCCCCGGTATTTTCGAAATACGTAAAATTTTACCATCATCTTTTATCTTGCAAATCCCTTAATCTCAGTAACGACCCAATTTGAATGAAAATTTTTCAAAAAAAAAAAAATCAATGGTCTATAGGTAAAGATCAGTTAACAAATCTTGAGTAAAAAAAAGTTTCTTAATTCTTGACACTTTTGAGGTCTATTGTTAGTGAGTTCAAATACGCTCATAACAAACCTAACATGCATAAAACTAATCAAGATTTATTGAACTCTCATTGATATTAAAGGAATGCTTTCAATCAAAGACTATCTGAATACACGTCACAAGGTTGACTGAAAAAACAAAGTTTTACGATTTCTGTACAAATATTTTGGAATTTTTTCTAAAAGTTTATTATGATCAATATTTAAAAATGTATACTAATATAATGATTTTAAAAAACCAGCATTCTTAAAAACTTGATTTTAACTAAGCCAAAAAAATTTATGAAGCAAAAATATGATATAGAAATGAGTTTCAAAATACAAAGCAAAAAGAAATATAAAAATAAATAACAAAACAAAAGCAAATGATCAAATTATTCATTCATTTCTAAGCTTGATTTTTGCAAATTTTTGAAAATTAATAATGGATTTAAAATATTTTGGAGGGGGGAATTAATACATTGAAAGATTTTGAAAGGATAACTTAAGATTGGAAATGAATTGTTTGATATTATAATGCAACTGAAAGAATAGGGAAAAAAGAATAACCAAAACAGTGTAGAAAATCATTGAAAAAGGACATAAAAAGTTTCGAGATTTAATTTTTGGAAAAAGAGCAAATAACTAATGAACAAGAATGTAACAAAAATGAGAAAATTATGGATATTACTTTCCGGCAAATCTAATGATTTCATCCCAATTAGAATTAATAATAAAATAAGTTTCATTGATTGAAAGAAATCCCAATCCGAGAGCTAGACCACACCATAAACCGAATAATTTCAAATCATAATAAAATCCGAAGATAAATTCAAAAAATAATCCCACAATATAGTAACTAATGAAACTTAATATACTACCAATTTTTTGTCTACCTTGAGCTCTTAAAATTGCAGCAGAACAAATATTAAATCCACAATCCATCATTTGAAAAATTGCCACAACGATTAAACATTTACTGACCACTTCATGTAATGCAGAATCTCCATTAGCAAAATATGAAGCAATTTTGAATCTAAAAAGAAATAGAACTGAGAAATTAGTGAATCCTAAGATAATGGAAATCAAATATAATGATCTAGTTGCAATGATTGCTCCTAATTTATCTCCACTACCAACTCTATGACCAATTCTCATTGATCCAACCACTCCAACAGCAAATGGAATTTGGAAAAAATAATTACCAATTGTAACGGTTACTGATTGGGCAGCTAATTGAGCAACATCAAATTGGGATGACATTAAAGTTAATAGTTCAAAAGCAAAAGATTCTGAAAGAATCATGACTGCTCCATGTATATTCAATTTGATTAATCCAGTTAAATCATGGAAAATATCTTTGAAATTAATTGGAATCCAACATTTACTTCCATTGATATAACGAACATATAAAAACAATAAAATTGCCATTAACCAATAACTACAACAAGCAGTAATTGGAGCTCCAATATAACCAATCCCAAAAGTATCACTAAGAATCAAAGCATAATTTAAAATTAAATTGATTGGAACCACAATAGCTAAAATATAAATAACTGCATTAAAGATTCCTTGAGCTTGAATAAATCTTTTACCATTTTCATATAAAATGATTGCTGGAGCTTCAAAAATAACAATTTTAAAATAAAGTTGAACTAGTTCTAACACTTTTTCATCTTTAACAAATAGTTTTAAAACAAACCCAATATTGGTCCATAATAATAATAAAGGAATATAAATAATCAATGATAATGCAACATTTTTTTGAAAATAAAGTCCAACTTTACCATACTTTTTAGCTCCATAAGCTTGAGAACATAAAGTATCAATTGCCGTTGCCATTCCCATAAATAATGAAGGACCAGTAACGAAAAAAGTAGTAACCGCCAAAGCATTGGCTGCTAATTCAACTTCACCTAATTTACTAACAAAAAGAACTGAAAAAGCATTGATACAATATTGTAAAACAAATCCCACACAATTTGGAATAGAATTTCGAAGAATATAACCGAACTCTGTTGAATAAGTTACTTGTTCATCATCGTCATCTTCTTCTTCCAGATTGACAGCAATGGTTTCATTACTATCACAAACAGCATTATAATGATTAATGTTTTGTTGTGAAAGAAGTCCTTCTTCTTCATCAATTTTTGCTTTGGTCATGATGTATGTCTATTTTCTTTTTCCGAGATAATGTATTAACAAAAAAAAAAAATTTGAGATAATTAACAAATTTAAAATGACGATCAGAGTAAACAAGAGACTTTAACTTGGAATTAAATGATGTTTATTTATTTTCTCCTTAATAATCAAATTTTGATTTAAATTATTTGAAAAAAATGACAGTTCAATTGTTGATTCACGACCCCACCTCTCCGAAAAAGTATTGGATAATCAAACAATTCAACGAAAAATTGAAAGATTTAAGAGGAAGAAGAAACAGAAAAAGAAGAAGAGAGATAAGAAATTAAGGAATTCTGGGACAATTTAACAGACACCGATTTTTTTATTATATTAATTTTGTTTAAATTTTGGACTATTTTGCTAGATTGTCATAATAAAGGTCATAATGAAATTAGGAAATTTTTCGGGTTTGGAACCGAGAAATTGGCTCTAAAATAGTAATTCATGCGAGTATTAATTGGTAAAAACTGTTTTTTACCGCTATTGACACTTTTTGCTGGTTTTTTAAGTCAATTAACCTGTGTCGGAGATTACTTTTTTAAAACTTTTTTTATAAAATCTCAATTATTACGGTATTCATTTATTAGTTCAAATTCTCGTAATAAATCTTTTATAATTCAACACTTAGCGATAAATTCCTTTTATTTGTCACTGTATGATTGGGAAATTTAGTTCAAATTTGTTTAATCGCAAAAATCACAACAATATTCGCAAAAATGTCGCTTTCAAGTCAAATTATTTTTTTTCTGAATTGCTAATTTAATTTACTATTACACCTAAATTATTTGACCCGGGTTCTTTATAAATTGATAGTCCTGACATAAAGTTTGATAGGTTTTCAAACTAACAATGATTCTTATAAGAATTAAATTAGAATATGCTCTTTCTTAATATAAAATCAATCGAAAATTAATTTTTTAATTAATGACTTAATTATTATAAGCTTTTTTATAAAATTTTACCACGAATTTATTTCGATAAATTTATGTCTTTCGAAATTCTACTATTTTGTATACTTTAGCCGATAATTAAATCTAAATATCAAATTTTCGATTAAAAAAGTAAAATCAAAAGTAAACATATTATGACTTTGACTAATTTTGAACCTTTTGTTAAAGTTTTTGATTAAAATATAAAATGATTATCAAAATTTCCACATATTATTGACGATTTCTTAAAACAATTCTAAGTTCAAAATTTAGCTTGAAGATAACTTTTCTCTTGATTATCGCTTGTTAAGGTACATCAGTAGTTATCAATAAATCGTAATAGAATAAAAGATCTACAAAAGATCTTAAACAGTTCTATTTTATTCAACTATCAGATTTAAATGGCTAGAGAAAAAAGTGCGTTATGATAGTTTGAAATTGTAATTTCAGTGATTTTTAATAATAAAAAAATACAACAATGTAAATCCAACATGCTTACAATCGCCAAATTTGCAGATACAGTTTTTGGTTAATTAATAAGTCAAATATTACAATCAACCTTTCAAAAGCTTATCAATAAGAAATTCCCTCATAAAAACTCTTTGATATCATAAGGATTAATAAAATAAAAAATTGAAATTATGTGGAAAAATTTTTTATAATGAATTTACAGTGACAAACTCAAGTACTTTTAATATCTTTGACCAATATGCTTATGTCACTATCAGAAAGCTTGGCCCAGGAATAAATTTTTGGTTCCGAAACTAAGACAGTAGCTTATCATTCAATTCAATAGGTTTTGTAGATGATTTTTTGAGATTTTAGTAAATCTTGAATCTCCGATTAATTTCTCGAACGAATAAGGAATCCTCAAAACGAATGAAAATCTTGGTATTAATTAGTTTGATATTTATAAAACTGGGCCGTATTTTTGACGATCGATTAATAATTGTGTCAAAAAGCGTAACGTTTGGAAGAATATATAGTTTTCAATCATTGAGAACCATTTCCTAATACTTCATCTAATTAGTTTAGTTTAATGATTTTTTCTAACGAATAAAATCAATAGTCAAAATTTCTTTATCAGAACTATGAATCAAGTAAACTCAACATGGAAAGATTATCAATAAAAATCATACACTACTAACAAAGTATTATTACCGAGACCAAGAATGCGTCAAACGTCAATTGAATTATTACCAATTAAAAATTAAATATCTCGTAATTATAATTGTGGAAACGATACAGTTTACAAAGTATTCAGGTTGGATGAACAACCGATTTATGAATAGACTATTTCTGATAAGAAGTAAAACAGTATCACTTAGATTTTCGAATCGTGGCGGTAAGACTCGATAATGAATGTGCTCCAATTGTGTGGAGACTTAATTTAATGGATATCTTAAAGAAAGACTAGTTGAATTTTGATAGTGTACTATAAGATGGAATCAACGTAAAAAAAGGTTTCTACAGGAGTTATCTATAATGGATAATCTTGAAGAATATATAATAAACTTAGTTAATCAATATAAAAGAGAGAGTATTTGCATAAATCCAGAAATTGTATAGGCAACAAAATATAAAAGAGACTTACTGAAACTTCTCTTAGTATTATATAATGTTATGACTATTTAAGGTCAACTGGGTACACCATCTAGTTCAGAGGTTCTAGTGAGACTTTTCTACCACGTCAACTGATAAATCAATCAATTTGTAGCCAAAAAGCACAAAATTGTCAAAACGAGTTGCAGATTGTGAAGATGATAATACCACAACTGAACAGTAATTTTCTCTCAGATCCTTCAATTCTCACTTATTAAATCTCTTAAACTCTTTGAGAGTTTAAATTTGTTATGAGCAGATCATACCCGCCCACGAGCCAAAACAGGGTGACCCCTTTTTTGCAACTATAAAAATCCTCCAAAAAAAAATTTCTTCATATTTTCTTAAACTTTTTATCACAACATTATTCAAGTGATGGTGTTTTTTGAAGATTAAAAGAATTAAAACAAGATTGTTTTTACTTTTCACTTGGTTAAGTACCAAACATATCCTTTTCTAATCCAATTCAATTTTTTTAAATGATGATATAATTTGCAACTGTTGAATTTCTTCGTCCTAATTATTTTGAGGAGAAAACCATTTAGAGCTTTTTAATTCTGAACAAAATTGAATAGAAAGGGTTAGAAAAGGATTGTTGACATCAGTGAAGGTTTTTTTCTTTAATTTGATCGCTGTTTATGTGGTATGTTTTTGAAACGTTGACCATTAAGTACAATATAAAATTCAAATGCTGTCAATGTCAATATTATAAATGGACAATTTACTAGCTACGATGTTAATCTATTTTAATTTTCATTATATTTTATAATGTGTAAAAGGTAAATCTAATGACAAGCGTAACATAATAAGTAGCAAAAAATCATGAGTTGAAAAAATTTCATAAAGATGAGGCTGTGGCAGCCCAATAAATGTTAGTTTGAAGAGTTGGTTCGGTTGTTATAAGAGTTGGCTGGCTGGTGATAAGAGTTGGCTGGCTGGTGATAAGAGTTGGCTGGCTGGTGATAAGAGTTGCTTGGGAAATGGTTGGTTCAGTAGTCATTGAAGTTGGAGTACTGGCAGTAGAAGCACCAGTAGAAGCACCACTAGTTCCAGGGTTGATGGTAGTAGTCTCTCTAGTAGTGACCCCAGCCACGGTGATGTCAACAGTGACAAATTGAGTTTCAGCAGCATTATGGGCGTGAGTAGTGGCAGCACTGGCAGTCAAACCAGTTGTAGCCACAGCAGCCTTGACGCCTCCAACAGATATTGAGGCGTCTTTAGCAGAAGCTTCAATGGAACCAGAAGATCCACCTATTAAAGACTTGATTCCCGAAATCATGGAGGTTGGGACGGTGGATGCTTGCCAGAACATAAACCCTCCAAAATTACTGGCAGAAACAATTGAAGTAGCAGCAGAAGTAATAGTGGCAATATCCACAAAACCTGAACCAGCAGAAGTACTGGACCCTGGTAAACCAACATAAAGCTCAGTGTTGGGAAATTCTTTAACCCAATCGTTGAAACTAGAACCGCTGGAAGCATAAGTGGAACTGGCAAAATTACATTGAATATTATTATAGAACTGAATGAAAAACTTATCCACTTTACCATTACTTTTTAAAATTTCAATGAATTGCTTGTTAAATTGGGAATTGTAACTAACACTACCAATTGGACATTGTGGAGCAGCCGTAACTAAGAAATCTGAACCAAATTTATCTTTCAATCCATCAATAAAATCACTAAGTCCATCAAGACTTCCACTTTCGAGATCTAAATCAATCCCATCAACAGTGGCACCGGGGAAAACAGTTCCCTTAGGACCAAAACTGGTATAAAGACCATCAACAAAATTTGAAGCTTCACTACTACTACCAATAGAAATGGAACTGGCAGATCCACCAACAGAAAGTAAGATTTTAACTCCTTTGGATTGACAAGTCTGGATATCGGTAGCGATGGTTGAACAAGTGGTTCCAGAGCAAGAATTGCCAAAACTAAATTGAACACTTGAACCAGAAAATCCAGTAACAAATGATATAATAATGATATCGGCAGTATCACAATAACTGGCTAGTGAACCTTGACCAGACCCCTGACCCCAGTAAAAAACCACATCTGAAGCAGCGGCTGTCAATTGGGATAATAGTAATAAGGTAATCGTGTATAATATATTTGAAAACATTTCTTTGGATTGTTTATTTTTTACTTTGTTTACTGAATTCTCTTTTTTACTAAAAAAGAGGAATTTTAAGTCATTTATAGTTGTAATCCTCAATTGCATTTTTGGGTAATTAGATTCATTAATTGATTACGGATAGGTTTCACAAAATTTATTTTTTGCCCTTAATGTTTTGCTTCATTAGCGAATCCAAAGTTGAGGATTTGAATGTTATCCGTCTCTGATGAAAACCTTGGTAAAGCTTGCTTCAAAACTCTTACTTTGGCCAACTTTCAGAAAATAATGTGAAAATGTGGGGGATATTGCTATATGTTGTGGGTTATAGAGTTAAAATGTTTGAAATGAGCTCTCAATTATGATCAAACATGAGCGTAGTTTGGACGAAACATAATACACGTCAAATTTTTTTAAGTTCCTCGGGTAAAAATTTATTATTTTGACAAATCAGTTTTTTTATAATCAATATGATCCTGAAACTGGATCTTAAATGGTTGATTGTTGGTGTAGTAATTCCTTTTTATTGATTCAAGGTAAGAGTTTATAATGTCATTTAACTGAACGCTTTAGTAGTATAGAAGAATGGATGGTACCAATAAATTGGATGGTAATCCAATAAATTAACAATACCGATAAAAATTTTGTGCCGTAGTAAAATTGATCCAAAGAATATTCACCGCTTACTTACAAATTCCAAAATTTTTGATTAACTGGATTTTCGCAAATTAGAATGTCAATCCTTCAGTAATTTATTCCCACTGAAACACTATCGAATGGCAATTTGAATCGAGATTGATTGGAGTAATTTCAATTACGAAGGTTGCTTAACTGAACTGTTTCATTAAATTATTTTTTTAATTTATTGTTCAATGACAATACTCATGAGCAATTCCTCAGTCATTCAAAAATTGCAAGTTACAATTATTATAAATTTTCTGAAGACATGTACTATAATAATATATTAAAAGAGGTATATGGAATATGGTAAAAAGGAGATTAGTTATTAGATGTTTTTGTAATAAAATCGTAACATGACATTAAGTTAATAATAATAATATAAAATACATAAAGTACAAAGAATAATTAATCATAACCAAAGAAATTTCTTAAATAATCATCAGATAAAAACTCAAAATAAAATTCTTCAGTTGGATTATATTTATAACCATTATAATTAAATAATCTTGAATGACGCCTATTGCAAGTTTGATAAAGGGCTTGTAAATAATGATTAACATTTGGATCATGTCTATGATGATTATGAAGATGACGATTACATTCACTAATTCTATGGAATCTTCCCGGACAGTTGGAATCAGGACAAGTTAAAATCTCATGATGATTTTGTTCCAAATGTTCCAATAATGCTGGACGATGAGTGGTTTCAAAGATACAATCCGGACAAATATAATGAACCAATCTTAATCTTTGCATATGTTTTGATCTTAATTGAACCATTCTGATGAAAAAAGTATAATATAATGATTTAGCAAGGCAGAATAAATAATCTTTTTGTGAAATTATAATAGAAACATAGAATATAAGATATAATATAAGTTATAATATAAAAAAATTTGGAAATTATCTTATTAATTTATAGCAACATTTAAAGAATTAAAAATGATCAATAAGAAAATTATGAGAAATTCTTTGGTATTGATAATAAATTGGTATTGTAATTAAAAAACGGTAATTTAATGAAATTTTGAAAAAATTGATCACTGAGTAATATTACTATTGATAAAAGAGTGACTGAGGGGAGAAGAGTAAAATAAACTGGTACAATTAGTTAAATGAGCTATTTGGAGATTATCTTTGCCATAAAGAACTGAAAAATTTTGATTTGGAGGAATTTATTCTTAAGAATTTTGAAGGAAAAAAAATCTTTTCAAAAGATGATGTATTTATTTTTATTCTATTTTTTATAATTAATTAAAGAAGATGAGCATCGAGGGTTCGATCGACCGTTTTTTTTAACGGAATTTGGGACAATTTTATAAAGAAAAACGGGATTTACCAGGGGAAGTTGATAAAGTTTTGCGAATATAGTAATTAGAACTCCGAAAGATTAAATTAATCATTCAATCTAATTTGTCAATTTATTCAATTGGGTAATGGGGAATTCAGTTTAATCAACGTTTTTCAGACACCAAACGGCCTCATTTTACAAGAACAGAAATTTTTCGCGAGGCGGCTTAAACGGGGAAATTATCCCCGAGATCCACTTCCCTCGGACTCCCATCAGCGGTCGACTTCCGGCCGGCGTTTCCCATATCGGATCACGTTTGGATCATGGGCCTAATCCGTATAGTTCGTTTATTATTTTTGTAATTTTTCGTTTATTATATTAAACAAACGATGTTGAGAAGAACTTGTTATTATAATTATTGGCCACTATGGAAAGACAAGTGGCCATTATCACAGGGACAGGCTCCAATTTAGGAACCAACATTGCTTATAGATTACTAGAAGAAATTCCTTCAGATGTTCATTTAACTATTATTGTTACTTCTAGATCATTACCCACTGCTAATAATACAATTCAATTAATTAAAAAGTATAATGATACCAAAAGTAAAAGATCTGCCGTTTTGGATTTTGACTATCTATTATTGGATTTTTCTAATATGGTCTCAATTCTAAATGCTTATTATGAATTAAGTAAAAGATATCAAAAAATCAATTATTTATATATAAATTCTTCACAGGGGGTTTATGATGGAATTAATTGGTTACAAGCCACTAGAGACATTATCAGTAATCCGTTAGATGCAGTTACTAATCCAAGTTATAAGATTCAAAAAATTGGAATCAAATCAAAAGATAATTTAGGATTAATGTTTCAATCAAACGTATTTGGCCCATATTATTTTATCAAAAAAGTGATTTCATTATTGAAAAATGGAGGGAAAATTATTTGGATTTCTAGTATAATGTCCGAGTCAAAATATTTATCTTTTAATGATTTACAAATTTTAAAAAGTGATACCCCGTATGAAACTTCAAAAAGAATGATAGATTTATTACATTTAGCTACTTATAAAGATTTATATGATAATTATAAAATTACTCAATATTTAACTCATCCAGGGATTTTTACTAGCTTTTCATTTTTCAAATATTTAAATTTTTTTACATACTATTCAATGTTATTATTATTTTATCTTGCAAGATATTTAGGAAGTCCATGGCATGTTATTTCTGGTTATTTAGGAGCAAATTCAATAATTTTCACAAGTTTGAAAGCAGATATCAATTATGATTCTCAAGAACTAAAATATGGTAGTGCTTGTTATAAAAATGGTAAAGGATATATTAAAACAATTGAAATTCAAGATCCATCAGGTAAAAATGATATATTAAATTATTTGAATAATTTGGTTAAAGAATGGGATGAGAAATTAAAAGATCAAATTTTAGAAACTAGAACTAAGAACTAAATTTCATTATTTAAATTTTTGAAGCTGATTTTATTTTCAATTAAATTGATCAAAATTTTATTAATGGGTGAATAGCCATTATTTAAGTGAATAAAAAACCCATTTATATTATAAATTTCTGAGCAATTTTTATTGAATTTGTAATCTTGTAACATTGATGAATAATTATTTGAAGTTGATAAAATAACTTGAGTTAAATTTCTTTTAATTCTTGCAAAATTTAAAAAATCTCTAATAATATGCTTATCCTTAAACTCTTTGAAATAGTGATTTTGCAAAATTTTGATATTTTCTTTCAAAATTAAATCCATTAATTTTGTAGTTTTCGGTAGGTTCATTAATTCTCCATTTTTGCATTCTAAAATTGTAGTTAATGGATTGATAACAGAATTAATCAATAGTTTTTCAACAAAATGCAATTTTAATTCTAATGAATTATAACAATATTTGACATTTAAATCAGTTTCTAGCAAATTCTCCACAATTTCTGGTAAAGTTTCCTCTTTCTCTTCTTTGACTTCATTTTTAATAGAATATTTCCCAATTGTTAAAGTTCCCGTATTGGCGCTAGTTAAAACATATTCGTGACTCTTTGTATCAATCTTGTAAACTCCATGATTTATGATTCCCAAATATATATTTTGAGGAATTAAATCAAAATTTTTTTCGTTTTTATAATATTTTTTGAAAAGTTCTTCAATTACACCTCCTCCATTTTGAATGAAAATTAAATTGGTGTCTTTATTAATCAATGGGAGTAAGGGAATTAAAGCATCAAATGTATCCGAGGCTTTGGTTGTAATGATTAAATTATCAATATAGTTTATGGGTGTCAAAACTTTAGGATTCTGTGATTTTTCATTATTTGTATTCTCCTGTTTGATCTCTTCTTTGAGTTCCTCCTTAACTATACTCCCTTCCTTTGCTTCTTCGTTAATATCCTCCTTTATTTCTACTTTGGTATCCTCTTTAATTTCTTTTTTTTTCTCTTTAACATCCTGCTGCTTGTTTTTATCATCTTTCATATTTCGATAAAGATAATTATATAGCAATTGATGATCTGTAGTACTTTTATCGATATAATTCGATGGGGTCCACTCCCATAACAATTCCAAACCAGTATTAACATTTTCAAACTTATTTTCCACAATATTATTATCTTTATGTAAATATTTTAAAGTAATTATTGAATTATTTCTTTGAGCAAAATTCTTAATTTGTGATTTTTTCTTAAATAATAAAGTGATATTAGGATTCTTTGGCTTTAAAGCCGTAGCTATTAGTGATCCAATGTTCCCGACTCCTAAAATAAACGTGTTTTTGGACATTTGATTATATAATGCTTCAAATTTGGAAAAACTTTGGATTTTTTTAGTTTTTTAATTTTTTTCAGCGAATGAGATGAGTTAATATGGTCAATTTTTTGTGTTGTTACATAATGGTTAAACTTTAATATTTCAAGGTATGGGGAGTAAATTATAGGTCCTTTGAGGATTTTGAAGAATTTCCATGGATCTTCTAAAGATATTCTGGAAATTTTTGACTTTTGAGGGAAAAATGCAAGACGTTTTCAGCATTGATTTGAATTAATTATGGAAAATGTTAAATTTTCATCCTTTCCGAGCACCTCAATACAGGGTATACTGGATGTTTCTATATGTTACAATTTAAATCAAATAATTGATTAATTTTAGCTCAATTTTGGCCCAACTTGAAAGTTTTAGGAAAACTCGATCCCTAAGTGTCCTACAAAGCTTTATAAAATTCGTAAATAAGGTACTATTACCATATAAAGATAAATACCAAACTGAATAACTCCTCAAACTTTTCAATTGTCCTGTAATTGTTCAATTTGAACAAACTGTGCAAAAGTGCATCCCGAGTAACTTTTTGATTCTAACGGGACGGGAACCTGGTTTTTAAAGTGACAAATTGCAAATTCACAATTTCACGCCCAACGCCACCTTCTCTTCCTTTACACTCCTCCATAGTACAACACCATGAACATTGTGAAGTTACAAGTAAGTATTGAAATCTTTATCTTCTCTATTCGCATTTTACTAACTAGGCTTTTTTTTCTAGAAAAAATTCCCAATTCTTCCTCAACAAGAATTGTTCGACGTTATTGAGAAATTCAGAAAAATCGATATCGATGACAAAGGTTGGATCGATAAACAAAAAGTCATTGAAGAAGTCTCCAAGGCCGGGACAGACAGTTATGATAACGTTCGTCAAACATTGAAACAAGTGGACGTGGATGCTTCAGATCATGTTGAATTAGATGATTTTGTGGAATTACATGCCAAATTGAAGGAATCCAAGGCAGGTCCAGCGGCTCCAGTTTCTAAATTCAGTGGTTCTGGGTCCAATAATACTCCCGTCAATGCTACTTCCCCTAAAGTTGGAGGATTGGTTCATAAAGGGAAAGGGGCCCATGCTAAAATTATTGTTAGCAGTCGTTCCGGTACTCAACATACTATTAATGAAGAAGAAAGAACAGAATTCACAAAACATATCAATACCGTTTTATCCGGTGATCCAGATATTGGTGATAGATTGCCTTTCCCAACCGATACTTTTCAAATCTTTGATGAATGTCGTGATGGGTTAGTTTTATCCAAATTAATCAATGATTCTGTTCCGGATACCATTGATACTCGGGTTTTGAATTGGCCCAAAGCCAATAAATCTTTAAATAAATTCACCATGACGGAAAATGCCAATATTGTGATCAATTCTGCTAAAGCTATTGGTTGTGTGGTAGTTAATGTTCATTCTGAAGATATTATTGATGGTACTGAACATTTACTTTTGGGTTTAATTTGGCAAATCATTAGAAGAGGACTTTTAAGTAAGATTGATATCAAATATCATCCAGAATTATATCGATTGTTAGAGGATGGAGAAGAGTTAGAACAATTTTTAAGATTGTCTCCAGAGAAAATTTTAATCCGTTGGTTTAATTATCATTTAAAACAAGCTGGATGGCATAGAACCGTTTCTAACTTTGGTAAAGATGTTAGTGATGGGGAAAATTACACTGTTTTATTAAATCAATTAGATTCTAGTAATTGTTCATTAAAACCTTTACAAACTCAAGATTTATTAGAAAGAGCAGAAGAGGTTTTACAAAATGCAGAAAAATTAAATTGTAGAAAATACTTAACTCCTACTGCTTTAGTTGCTGGTAATCCAAAATTGAATTTGGCCTTTGTTGCTCACTTATTCAATACAATTCCAGGATTAGATCCAATTGAAGAAACTGAAAAACCAGAAATTGAAGAATTTGATGCAGAAGGTGAAAGGGAAGCTAGAGTTTTCACATTATGGTTAAATTCTATGGAAGTTAGTCAACCGGTGGTTAATTTATTTGAAGATTTAAAGGATGGTACAATTTTATTAGAAGCTTTTCAAAAAGTTTTGCCAGGTTCAGTGGATGAGAAATATATTAATAAAAAACCAAGTAATGGTAGAGAACTTTCTAGATTTAAAGCTTTAGAAAATACTAATTATGCTGTGGAAGTTGGTAAAGCCAATCATTTTTCATTAGTGGGGATTGAAGGTTCAGATATTCTTGATAGTAACAAATTATTAACTTTAGCTTTAGTTTGGCAATTAATGAGAAGAAATGTTATTCAAACTTTGAGTCAATTAGCAAAAAATGGGAAAATGTTAACTGATTCTGATATTTTAAGATGGGGTAATGAAACTGTTAAAAAAGGTGGTAAAAAGACTTTTATTAGATCATTTAATGATCCATCATTAAGCAATGGGGTTTGGTTATTAGATGTTTTACATGGATTAAAACCTGGTTACGTTGATTATGATTTGGTTAATACTGGTAATAGTGACGAAGAAAAATATGCTAATGCTAGATTAGCAATTTCTATTGCTAGAAAGTTAGGAGCTTTAATTTGGTTAGTTCCAGAAGATATTAATGAAGTTCGTTCAAGATTAATTTTAACTTTTGTGGGTTCATTAATGTCACTTAATCTTTGAATTTTTTTTTTAATTACTAATTATTTTTTCTTTACAAAGTTGATTTCGATTTTTTTGTATTCATATCTATTAAAACAATAAACGATTTTTCATAATCAATATACTACTCATCATCTGATAACATATACTCATCTAAAATTTCTTTATCATTATTCTTAATCAATAACTTATCATGAACTGGCCAAGCAAATTGATCTTCATCATCAAGATTGGAAAACGATAATAAACAACCATAACAAACATCCTTTAACAATTTCCCCTTTTTTTCGTTCTTCACCACTACATCATCATCACAAGACGTCAATACCGTAATATTATCTAGCCAATCACTTGCCGAGGCAGTATCATTAATTTTGAACCCACAAAGCAAACAATTTTTATCAAAATTTTGTTTAGTTGCCAATTTTGAACCCGTGGAAACCACGGTGGAAACGATAGTAGAGTACCCGTTTTTTTCAAGATCAATAAAGTAGCTAGAAATCAATTGGTTAATCGTTGCGAGTTTGATATTGACAACTTTGCTATTTTTCAATAAATCCAACGATGTATCTCCATTCTGAGGTAATATTTCTTGTAAGTTTGAAAGTTTCACGTAATGATATATCTCCGTGTTTAGAACATCTTTCAAAGGGTACAATGTTTGAAACTGATATTTCTCCCCGTTCTCTTTAATCATAAATTGATCCTGGTCCAAGATTTGAGAAACCTCAATTCCTTTGCCTTTGACAATGTTCGATAAGATTTTTGTAGCCAAATTCCCCATGGAATTACTCAATAAGACAGTTTTATACTCATAAACTGTACTAAACATCTTTATCACATTCCATTGGATATTAAATAGTAAGTCTTCTTTAGTAGAAGAGTTTTTGATTAGGGATAAGTATTCTTGAAAGTTTTCAAAATTGTTATTATTTGATTCAATATAACTTTGATTATTTATAATATTGATTTTATTCAAAGATTTAAAATCTTTCAAGAAACTTAATAAATCCACCAGCTTGATTTCAATATCATAATAATCATAATGATCTTTCAAATTTTTAAAAAAAACATCAATCATTTTTTTTTTCTCATCATTAACTAAGAATAATATCACAATTTTGAAATAACACTTATACAAGGATTTGGCAAAGTTTATCAAAATATCTAGTAGCACCATACCATTGGGGAAGTTGACGTAGTTCGTAGTAGTGAGGTCAAAATTAATAGGAATTAAAATATCAATCATTTTGTCTTTGTCGTTATTGGAATTCAAAGTTTGCATCATTTTTCTTTGTTTGCCTCGAATAAACTTTATAAAACAGTCTTGACAAAACTTTTGTTTCCGTGACTCAAGCACACTGGGTTCCGAGCATCTTTGACACTGTGACATATTCATTCATTAATATCTCTATTACTATTTGATTTGAAATTTTTAGAAATTTTTTTTACTTTTTTTTGTAGACTCGATGGCTCATGTGCTTATAAGGGTTAGGAACCCGAATTTGGTGATACTGGAATTAATTTAGTGACACAAAAATCACTTTTTAAACCATGTCAATCAACAAATGACGAAGATTCCCAACCATCCTGCTTTAGAATACTTATTCTCATTAGCCAGATACTCTGGCAAGACATCCTTAGTGGTTTATTTGATTTTATTATTAGTGATAAAACCAATTTTAGCGAAAAAACATCTAATTTTACATGATCATTACACATTTCTTACAATTCGTCTAAATCGGACCTCGGAATACCTTCAGCTGTTTTTAAAATACCCCTTGACCATCAATGAATCAAAAAATAATACCAAATATTGTGATAAATTGGTAGGAACCGATAAGCAAGATTTGCAATTTAATAATTTTAAAAATGATTCTTTTACCACTTGTACTAATTCATTGAAACGAGCAGAAGAGCTAGAAGATAAACTACAGGTTTTGAATCAAAGGCTCGATAGTTTCGGAAATTTGAATCCTTTAAAGGACGTGAAATTCAGATTTGAAGAGATCAACAGAGAAATCTCTAAAGATTTCCTTTACGACAATTTTGTGGATAAGAATGATAGATTTACAAGTGAAATTTCCAAAAAAATCACTACCATGAAAAGTAAAATTTTAACGTACTAATGAATGTTTATTGTTTAAAAGAATGTAAATTTTAATAAGCATACGCTACTGCATGCTTTCTCCACCAATCACTGACGGCTTCCCAGCCAATTTCGGCTTTGGCAATGCCATTCATGACGGATTTCGATTCCGTGATTTCAATCTTATGACCCTTGGAGATCATTTGTTCTTTAAAGGCGTTTCCAGTATGGTTTTCCATGTAGAGTATATTTGGGAGTAGTTGATGATGAACTCTAGGATAAGCAATGGTCTCAAGTAATGGCATCTGATAAAAATACTTTCTGATCAATCCTTGGAGAACCGAAGTAAAGATTCTGCTCCCTCCAGCTGCCCCAATCACAAGATCAGGAAGATTGGTGGTTTTATCAATGACAATAACTGGCACCATGGAAGATAACGGACGTTTGAAACCTTCAATGTAATTATAAATCGAAGGAACTAAATCAAATGCATTGTTTGTATCACTAGGAATAGAAAAATCATCCATTTGATCGTTCAAAACAATTCCAGTATTAGGATCAATTAGTAATGATCCAAATAGTAAGTTAACTGAGGTAGTCATAGAAACAGAGTTATTGAATTTATCCACAATTGAAAGATGCGAAGTTCCATTATCTTCTACTGGTTGGAACTCTGGTCTATAATCTTTCCAAGATTCTAAAGTCTTATAATCAGAAATATTATTAAATGCTGACTTAACCCAATCATCACCTAAAAGTGTTTTAATTCTTGATTCCTGTTTCAAAATCTCCTCATGATTATTCACCACCGCATCACCCAATTTAGTTCTTGAAGAAGCCATCCATTTCAACGTCTCTACCAATCTTTGGCTTGGAATATCTGTAAGATCCCCACCAATGGCAAAATCTTTATTACCATTTCGCAAAAAAAACTCATTCATGATTTTTAACCCCGTCAACATGGCAATCCCTGAACTGGTTCCTGTATGAGGAACCATCACTTCATAATCATTCAAGATTGTAGTGGATCTGGGTTTACCGGTTTTCAAACGATATTTTGCAAAATCCTCACCAGTAACAATCCCATTATATTTTCCAATAATTTTCACTAAGGATTTAACAATTGGTCCATTAGGGTCGTAAAAAATCGCATCACTACCATTATTAGCAATCAATCTTAAAGTTTTGGCAAATTGTGGTCTTCTGATAATATCCCCTTCTTTGATCAATTCCACTTTATCAAGACATTTTTCAGTTTTGCCATTTAGTTCACATTTTTCAACTTCTTCGTAGTTTTTCACTAAGAATGACCAATCTTTGTAATTTCTTTTAAACACATTAGGAGCAGTATGAGCCATGACTTCTAATAAGGCACTAGCTTCCCAGCCATTTTCTGCTAGTTCGATAATTGGATCTAATAAATCTGACCAATTCACATTTCCTGATCCATGAGTTTTGAATAAATGATATAATCCTTTTAATTCTCCTGGAACTCCTACTGCTAATCCTCCGAATTTTGAGGGAGAGAGTTCAATCAAATCCTCAAGATAACTATCATATGAAGGCATTTTACTCAGTTGTTTGGAACTATCAAACATATCTTTATGTGCTAGTTTTGGAGCCTGTTCTCGTGCATCAATACTTAATAAATTATTGTTCCCATTTTCGTATAAAGATGATAAAATAAATGTTCCTCCTCCAATTCCTGAGCTGAAAGAATTTAATAATCCAATACAAAGAGCTACCGTAATTGTAGCATCAGCTGCATTACCATTCAAATCTTTCAAAATCTTCCCACCAAGTTTTGAGCAAATCTCATTATCCAGGGCCACTGCTCCATGCGTTCCTTGTTTCAAATGTTCTCGTTCAGGTGATAGTTCAGGATTCCTCGATGGAGGACCCATGTTTAATCCAAATGGTGATATTTTGAGTGTTTTTTCATGCTGGGTTGAGCTATACAATCTCGTACTGATAAAGAAAATTAAAAATATGAGAGACAATATTGAAAAAATAGTGTTCTTGAATTGTCTTCTTGTGTTTCTGTTATCAACAGCTTTAACCTTTTGTTTTTCAAGATCAATCATAGCTATTTGATGGCCATTATACAAAACCTCTAAGAATATTATTAACTTGATTATCACTCAAAAACTGTGGATATTGGAAATGCGTTATAACTCAAAGCCATGGTTCATAACCATTATTTGCATATGCAAACTGCCTTCTCCGATTAAGCAGTTTGAATGGCTCAAAGATTTGACTTCTTTTGTAATAAACGCCACCAGTTGCGACATTGTGGTTGGGAATTTTGTGTGACCTCAGTGGGCTCCAATATATTTACCCCCTTGGGCCCACCCAAAATACTCAATTTTTGAATCACCGAATCTACTTCTCAACTTCTAAACAATCAGTTAAAATGTCACAATCTATACAATACGTCGAGACCTTGGATGATTTCAACAACTATTTGAATGGTAATACACTTTTTGTGGCTTATTTTAGCGCTTCTTGGTGTGGACCATGCAAAGCTATTGCTCCTAAAATTGAAGAACTTTATCAAACTTATCAAAATATTGAAATTGCCAAAGTTGACATTGATGATAACAGTGATGTTGCTGCCGTCTATCAAATCTCTTCAGTTCCAACTTTCCATTTTTATCACAAACAGACCAAAAAATTTCAAGTCGTGGGGGCTAGGTATCCACAAATCAAAAGTGATTTCGAATCTCTCAGTCAATTGGATCCAACTGCTATAAGAAATGGTAATAAAAATGGAGGAAGTGGAGAATCTTCAGAAAAAAGTGCAATTGCTGAAGAAGCCAAATCTTCTATCCCTTCAACTCCTTATCAAAACAGAGATCCATTTGTTGATTATGTTGGATTTGAATCATTCAGTTTAATACATGTCTTTGGGTTATTTTTATTAGTTGTTTTTGTTTTATTTTACGTTTTATAGAAGTGGTTCAATTTACGTTTTATTTATTAGTTTGACTATTGCGTTATATTCTCCGACAACAAGTTAGTCCGTTGAGTATTAATAATTGATTATTTATATCATTACATCCAAACTGCTGGTTTAATAACAGATGATGCGGACCATGTGACCTTATCGACCAGATTACATAAGCAATGATTCTAAGTCAACATTTATTTACTCACTGTTAATTATTTAATACTTGTCTATTGAAAAACTATTTGCATATTAAAGATGTAAACTATTTCTTATTATTACTCAACCATTTTGGAACAACGCTCAATTGGTGAGCTTCCACCAAAACCTTTGGCTTTTCACTTTCTAAATCAAAACTTAAAGTTTCAACATGAACATCAATGAAAAATTTCCGACTACTTTCTACTTTATTGATCTTTGATTTAATAAGTACAAATTGATTATTAAATCTAGGGTTTATATAATTCAAATTCAAAAAAGCCGTAACTCCAAAATTTTGTTTCCCTCGTTGCAAAATTAATGGGTATGAACATCTGTATGTCACTTCATCAAACAAAGTTGCTAAAAATCAACCATGGATGATCCTTGGATGACCGCTCAGTTTATTACCAAGGTGATAAAAAGCATATAACTCATTGTAGTTTTCAGGAACAGGCTTTTTGGTAGTGACATTTTTTGATTAATGGATGTGAAAAGATTTTGGCAACCTCAGGAGAAGATAAAGGGGACACTAAAGTGACGAGACTTCTCCCTTTGATTCTTGGTAATATTAGTTTGAGCATTGATTGGTTGAAGAACAATTAAAAAGAGAAAGTTTAAACAAATGGCTAAAGTAACTGATTTAAATTGTTAATTGCTTCGAAACTTTCGACTCCGACACTTAATGCGGGGTATATATATGTCAAATGATTTTAATCGTAGATTTTTACTAAACAAAACAAATAGTATTTCTTTTTAAAAGGTTAATTCGTACATCAGACGTTTCTTATTGGGTTATTAGTGGACAAAATGCTTGAAAACTGTGAAGATTTGGAAATTGAAGGTGAATATTACGAATTGTTTAACGCTATATGATCCAAATATAATGATTTTTTCGCTCGTCAAGTTATTTCAAACAGTCAAATTCTTCAACTGACTCAACCATTCTATTATCAATCACCTCTTTTCAATTCAATTTGTATTCAACATTTGAATAATTGTTAATGACAATTCACCAGAGAAGTGCGTTTAGCAACACAATCGAGTTTTTCAGAAAAAACAGAAAAACAAAAAAATTCAAAACATTCTTCAACATTTCAATCAATAAACAACAAAATGTCAGCTCCTGAGGATCCTGCTGATCTACTTGAAAGTTTGTCCTTAACTGGAGACGCCAAGAAGGAAGAATCAAAGAAAGAAACCAAAGAAGAACCAAAAGAGGAAGTGAAAGCTGATAAAAAAGAAGAAGCGAAAAAAGAAGAATCAAAAGAAGAATATACAAAGGAAGAAACTAAAGCTGACGAATCAAAAGAAGAAACCAAAGGATCCAATTTGATTGATTCCACATATGAAGTTAAATTGAAATTGGCTGATATCCAAGCTGATCCAAATTCTCCTTTATATTCTATTAAATCTTTTGATGAATTAGGATTATCGGAAGATTTACTTAAAGGTATTTATGCCATGAATTATTCTAAACCTTCCAAGATTCAAGAAAAAGCTTTACCTCTATTGATCAAAAACCCCCCAGTTAATTTCATTGGCCAATCTCAATCTGGTACAGGGAAAACTGCAGCTTTTAGTTTAGATATGTTGAGTAGAATTGATAAATCAATTAATCAAGTTCAAGCCATTTGTTTATCACCAGCCAGAGAATTAGCAAGACAAACTATGGAAGTTATCGAATCTATGGGAAAATTCACAGGGATCACCACTCAATTAGTGGTTCCTGAAGCTTATGAAAGAAATAAGCCAATTAATGCTCACATCATTGTTGGTACTCCAGGAGCAATTTTAGATTGTTTAACACGTAAAAATATTAATAGTTCAGAAATCAAAGTTTTGGTTCTTGATGAAGCTGATAATATGTTAGAAGCCAATGGATTAGGTCAACAATCAGTTAGAGTTAGAAAATTTATTCCCAAAAAAGCACAAACTGTTTTATTTTCTGCCACCTTTGAACCAACTGTTCGTAAATTTGCTGAAAAGTTTGCTCCAAATGCCAATAGTTTGGAATTAAAACATGAAGAATTAAACGTTAAAGATATCAAACAGGTTTATATGGATTGTGATAGTGCAGAACAAAAATATCAAATTTTATCATCAATTTATGGATCATTAACCATTGGATCTTCGATTATTTTTGTGGCTAAAAAAGATACTGCTAATAAATTATACCAAAAATTGAAAGCGGAAGGTCATAGTATATCAGTTTTACATTCTGATTTAACTCCATCAGTCAGAGATAGTTTGATTGATGATTTTAGAGAAAATAGATCAAAAGTTTTAATCACCACCAATGTCTTGGCTAGAGGCATTGACATTCCCTCCGTTAATTTGGTTATTAATTATGATTTACCAACCACTAGAGATGGTAAACCTGATTACGCTACTTATTTACATAGAATTGGGAGAACGGGGAGATTTGGTAGAAAAGGGGTCTCCGTTTCTTTTGTCCACGATAAAGCTTCTTTTGCGATTCTCAATAGTATCATTGACTATTTTGGTAATATTGAAATCACTAGAATTCCAACTGATGATCTTGATGAAACTGAAGAAATCCTTGAAAAAGCTATTAGAAGTCAATCTTCTTAGTTGTGTTTCTAATAAATGAGTTCAACAGATTTTGTTTAATAAAAGAAATTGTAAAGGTATGCAAATGAAAATTTTATTTTCTAACAAAAAATATTAATAAAGTCTCTGGAAAAAAAGAAGGGAAAACGAAAAGTAAAGTCTATTTGGTATTATACATTTTTAAACATTAATTATTTTAATTTTGGAGAATCAAGACCAAGTTTATTAGTGGTTGATTTACTCAAATCATGATAACGAACTCCTCCAATTCCAACATCATTGCTACTAACACTGAATTCCAAATCTTCAGCAGTAATAATATCCCAATATTTATAAATCATCATAGCTGCAAGAGTTTGGGATAATGTACCAAAAAATAAACCGTCCAAGTAATGATCACATCCATTGCAAATAACATTTGATAAAACATAAACCAAAATTTGAGTCATAATTAAAAAAAATGTTGACATAAGTAATGAACCAAAAGCCCAAAAATTATGTAAAACAAATAATGATAAAATCATTTGAGAAATCACGTAAATAAATAAGAAAATGGCATTTAAAACATATAGCACGATGAAAAGTCCTAAAGTATTTGAACTATTAACACTCGAACCTGAACCCTCAAATGTGAAAGCTGACATAATAAAAGTTAATAAAAATGCACAAGCAGATGATAAACCTAACACTATTAAAGATTTTCTTTTACCATCTTCCCAAAATTCAAAACAAACAAATCCATTAACCATCAAAGTCCAACAACATGCCGAAGAAAACCCATTTTGAACAGCTACCAAATAACCATAAGTTTTTGAACCTGGAGGAGAAACTCCACAATCATTAATAATTGAAAAACAAGTCAAAACAAAATAACAAGCAAAGAAATACATCATTTCTGCTCTTCCGATGGCTGTAAATTTCCCTCTAATATTGAAAATGATCATAACTACCAAAGCTAAAGCTCCTAAATTAATAATTGTATTACCAATTTGAAAAATCACAGTATTGGCAAGATAGATACTTCTAGAGTAACATTTGGCAATCACTCCTCTGTTAATAACGTTGTCCCCAGCAGAAACCAAATTACAAAGAGGAATAGTGGCTCGTTCACAGATTGATTTCATATTACCAAAGCCCATGATGAATTTTTCTTATTTATTGTAGGTCTTTAATACCGCCAAAATATTTTTTCAATCTAGATTGAAAAAGTTTTTAAATCAATATTACCGATTAACAAAACTTAGCAGTCCTTTTTTGACTTTCAATTGATTGAACTTATTTGTAGTGTAAAAAGTATTGGAATTTAAATTTTTTTTTGTGTTTTAGGATGTTTGAGATCAAGAATTTTAATTTAGGCCACAAAAAAGAGTTAGCACGTGATCCTTTCAATGTTTACAAAAACTCAACATTGCATAAAACGAAAACAAACACTTTTTGATTTTTAAAACTAAATAAATCGGTATAAAGTGTGTTTACTTTAAATTTTCGACATATAATATAAAAAAAAATCTATGATTAATCGTTGATTAAATCAGAATATACGATATCTGGTACAATACTAGAAGACAATAAACAAAACGTTCATAAGGTATTAAAACCAAATGCCCAATCCAATCCTTTTTCAATCCAAGTTTCATTTTCAACTTGATTGGAAGGACTGTTAACATTCAATTTTTTATTACTTCCCGCAGTGTTACGTTTGTTTTTCACCAACATTACTTGTTTACCAGAAGTGATTTTAAGTTTGTGATTATTTTCTTCAAAATTTAACTTTGCCCTTTTCAGGGAAATTTCTTCTTCTTTATCAACATCTTCTGCTTGTGTTTTAAAGGGAGAGGTGTCTCTGTTTAAGAAATTAGCCACTTTATTAGAAGATGTCATAACGGTTTCTGGAACGTAGTTTTCAAGAATGGAAAAAATCTTAGATGGGGGGTTTTGTGAAGGTTTAGGTAAGATGGTAGAATTCTCCCCATCCGGGGTCAAATCACTTGATTTGTTTTTCTGTTTTGATCTATGTGGAAAAAGTATTTGAGCTGCATCATTTTGATTTTCCAAATCTGAAGAATCACAATATTCCACTTCCACATTAATGGACTTATTTAGAAATTTTTGTAAGATTTCTGGAGTACATGGCTCAATTTTAACATAATAATCATTGAAAATAATTTTTTTCTCTTTTAACACTCGTAGACAAGATTCCTGATTATATGTTAATTTAACCCAACCTTCTCCAATATAAATAGGTAACATCTTATTACTTTTACCATATTTGAAATAACCTGAAAGGTTACGTTTGTTGTTAAGTACTTCAAAACTCTCAAGAATTTCTCCATATTTGGTGAAATATTGAATTATTTGGGTTGAATCAGATTCTTTATAACCATAAACAATAATTGAATATTCATTACCATTTTCAGTTTTTTCCTTCTTGAAATTTTTAGTATCCGGTTGTTTGGAAATTGATAAACTTGAATGACTATTGAAATTATTAGAATTAGATGATTGATTTGATAAATAATTCAAAACTCCTGAATTAGTATTGTTGATTGGATTCTTAGAGAAAATATTAGAGAAATTGGCATTAAAAACATTAAAAGAATCAGGATTTACCGAAGCATGCATGGCTAATATCTTATTATCTTTGGAGCTACCATTATTTGATCCATCATTTGAATTTACATTATTATTAGTTTTATTGTTACCATCATCATCCTGGAAAATCTCATCATCTAACGTGAGTCTAGGGGGAGCATCTACATCATTTATGAGCAAATGGGAATTTTTTAATTCAGATCCTCCGTTTTTATTACCAAATGATAATTGCTTGAATTTTTTTGATCCAAATTCTGAGGAAACCGGCCCCACTAATAACTTTTTAACTTGAGTATCGAGACTATTATGATCCTCTTCCCTTGACTTCTCTGAGTCACTATCATCCCCACTAGAATCTTCATCGCTTTCACGATCATTATCACTGCCAGAATCAGGGTTATTAGAAAGTTTCTTGCTTGATTTTAAAGATCTAGGAATCACAGTAAATGGTAAAATTCTGGAGTTTGTGTTGTCGTTATACCAAGGTTTTTGGGTAGAGGAGCTCAGTCCCATAGGTAATGACAAATCGTCAGGGACTTTCTGACTTCCACCGAACATTATCTATTGAAATGAACTAGTTTGTCGATGTTTTGTTTTGATTTTGTGGTTTGAATTGTCAAAATTTACAGTGCAAAAAAAGTTTCAAACATCTGGACATACATGCATCCGTGCATCAACATGGAACATTTATTTACAACATTTTATCGTAAATTGGCATGTACATATTTAAATTTATAAATACTTACAATACTGTAAGTTTGTTATTGGAACAATCAATCAAGTCACAAGCCAAAGATATTTTGTATCAATGATAACAATAGCTTACTTCTTTGAACTAATTTTTCATATAATTTGTGGTGTAGTATGTCTCTGGAGACACCCAGATCTGATTTTTCACCAACTACATTCTAATAACTTGTTGAAGGACCAGTGCAAAAGAGAAAAAAATTTAGGTAGAATGAGTAAAGTTGTGAGAATCAAATTTTAAAGATTTTTGACAGCAACAACACAATTCATTCGAGGGGGTTAAATACCCCTAGCATCAGTGAAACAATAATTCTCCTGTTATTTAATATATATATATTTGCATCCTTTGATTTAATTACTTCTACAACTTAAGCTTTCTCAGTGCTATATCATAACAACAAAATAAAACGTCATTAAAAATCATTCATTATCAACATCATCATTTGGTATTGAATCATATACAAAAAAAAAATAGTACTATAAATATAACTAAACAAAAATTTCTTAAATGTTAGTTGGATGTAATTCAACCCCTGTGGATTTCGAAATTTCAATATGTTCAAAAGAACTACCCATACTGGAAATATCATCATTATCAACATTTTCTTCAGTTTCTGAAGGAGAGACATGATCATCATGAGAGAAGAATTGAATGTTTGACAAACTGCTGAAGGATGGAGCTGTTAACAAACGATTACTTGACGAGTCTTTTCTGGAATGCTCTTCGTATTGATCAACTTTTCCATGAGCGTAAAATGAATCAAAATCATCAAAGAGAGCAGGACCAAGATTGTTACAAATATCAGTAACTTTATTTGAAAGTTCTTCTCTTTGTTGTTGAAGTTTGGTTAAAGAGTTGTGACTAACTAATTGAACAAATAATGGTGGTAGTGATTTGAGAATATCCATACCAGCTTCACCAATTCTATAAGCGCAATATGTTGTAAATACCAAAATTAAATAACATAAAATGAATAGAATCAATGGATTTCTTATTCCAAAAAGTGAATCATAACTTCTAATTAATTTAACACCAATAATGGAATAAAAAATGTAAAAGATTGGACCAGCAACAGTTGCAACAATAATTTTCCAAGAAGCAACAACATCTGTGGCTCTGATTTTAACTGTAGATTTCTTCAAAGCTTCTTCTTGTTTCTTTTTAGAATAAACGCTAACAACAATAAAAACAGGGAAAAATAAAATAGTTCCAGGTAAACTCAAAGTACCAAAAACAATCAATTTGGTGAGTCTATTGATCAAAACTTTCAAAGTTAAAAGCCTATTACTGTTTAAGTTTCTGTTTTTAATTTGATGATCTTTCAAACCCAACTGGTAAATTAAATTATTATAATCTTGAACTGATTTAAATAATGACTGAATTTCTTCACGATCTTTATAATGATTCCAACCGATAAGTAATCTTCTAATACTTTCATTGACAGTACTCAATGTCATTGGTTTTGTAGTATTACTTTTATAAAGTCTTCTAATAGCTTGAATATTCCTCAAAGTTTCTCTGTCAGGAGCAGTAATTGTCACACTTTGCAAACCTTCTTTGATTTCTCCGAGAAGTTCATCAACTGCTTTTCTTGGGGTTTCAATATATTTTTCACCATCCGCCTTGCTCACATATAATGGTTCACCAAATTCAAGAACAGCTCTAGATCTAAACTTATTGGGATGAAAATAATATAAGCCAGTAGGGACAATTGCAATTTTGGCATCTGGTTTCACAGACTGAGTAATAGCTGCAATTGATCCAAGAGCCATTATTCCAACACCAGGTTTCAATGGTAACAATTCGGTTCTATCATGAGATCCACCTTCTGGAAAGATGGCAATCATGCCTTGACGATGCAAGTGGTTGAACACATTCTGAAAAGTTTTATTGGTATCAACTTTGCCACAGTATTTGAATTCAAGACCTTTCTTGCCAAGAAGTAAATCAATTGCTTTTGAGTTTTTTATGGGTTTAGCAAGAATCAATTGTTCATCATTGATAATTTCTTTAATTTTGTATTCTCCAAGTCTTTGTGGCAAACCAAGAATTCCAGATTCTTCAAACTTTGTAAATTTTGTTCCCAAACCACTGATTGTCACAACTGTATCATCATTTCCAATATCACTTTCTTTAATATAAATTTTACCTTCTTTAACTAATTTCAAATTATCTTGGGCTCTGGGTACAGGAACTGAATCAATTAATTTAGATAATAATCCAATAAAGAATTTCTTCGTAGAATTTTCTGCAATGATCCCACTAATATTTCTTCCTAAGATTTGTTTAATTGGGGTATAGACAACAGCAGCGTCGACAAATTGATTTGAATGAGGAGCACAAACGAGAATCACAGGACCTTCTTTAGGAACATTGTGGATTCCAGCAATTTCAAGTTCGCGAAAGAAGATATGGTTCACAAGGTAGCAAAACACAATCACTAAGTTGTAAAAGAAGTTTTTAACAGAGAGTTCCAGGTCATTGAAGGGCGGTTCTTCTATTGTGATTTGTGGGATATGAGAATGAACCTCATGGCCCATATCTATGAACTTTGAAGGCATTTTGGGTGGCAAAGATGAAGACTTTTAGCCAGTAAGAGAATATGAGCGTGCGAAAATGATGAGATGAGCTTTTTGTGTTTTTTTTTTTGTGCCATGTGCAATCAGCGTTCACAATTTCTGATTTTCGAGCAATGAATAGTAAGACTGAAAATGGGAAAAAAAGTTGTCATACTCTTTGAGACTGATTGAATATCGTTAATTTGAAAGTTTTGCTGAGCGAAAAGAGGCCTTTAAGACTTGCTATAGCAACTAAATCAATAACATCACTTTGCTTTACTATTGAAAAGAGGGGAAAAAGCCTGAGTAACCATTACAAAGATAATCAACTAATAAAGGCTCTTAAACGAATATCTATACACATAATTCCATTAGAATTAGTTTGCAAAATATTTACAAATATCAAACGTTCATCAATTCATCATCAATATTTGCGACACTCAAAATAAGTGGCATCCACATCGTCTGGCAAAGAGCAAAAATACTCAAATTTTTGCATTTGTTTAAACAATTCAACTGCTTCATACTGTAATTTCAAGCAACTATAATAATATATAAGTTAGTAAATATTATTTCAAGTAAAAAATCAATCTAATTTGTCAAAACAACTTAGATTTTGCTTGTAATTACTCACGTTTTACCTCCTCCTTCTTTATTTCTGCAAATAATGCTTTGAGAGTCTCCTTTTTTACCATCAATAATATAAACAGCCTTAGGATTTTCTTTGATGAAGCTCTGGATGGAATCAGAATTAACGATTGGTTTTTTATTTTGAATTTCTCCATGAATTTGATTGATAGTATTCTTCAACTCTGGCTGGATTGCACCTCTATCATCAGTATCAGATTGACTTTTTTGAAATGGGTTCCACATTGTTTTTCAGAACTGGGATATAGGATTTGAAAGATAAAACTTTTTAACGGTTTTGCCTCCAGAAATTTCACTCGAAATACGTCAAAAATGGAGCACGTGAACTAGATATTCATCCGCAAAATTGTAATTTCTCGAAAATTTACAGAAATATCTTGATAAACAATAAACAAATAATACATTCTATTACAAAAAAATGTAAACCTATTCAACCCTCAATCAAATTGGTTAAAATATGGTCAAATTTACCATTGGTGGCTTTGTTGGCTCTACGTAATTTCTTTTCAGCTTTCTTATATAAAGCCTCTTGTTCTTCACTCTCCAAATCATAAATGTTTCCCAATGAGATTTGAGCTTCAGCAGTATCCACCCAAGTACGAGGATCTCCGGGATCTTCAATTTTTTTAATATAAAAAATTGCTTCTTTGTAATTCTTAATAGATTCTTCTTGAAGTTTTTTGATATCCTCTTTTGATAATGATGGGGTCTTGTCTTCTTCATCTTCATCACCATAAACAACTTCAGTGTAAATTTTTCCCGTGACGTTTGCCTTTTTTAAGAAGAGCTCTCCCAATTTATTATTAATTTCTTTATAAAATATCACTAAAGAATTATTCTTATGTTGTGAATCGTGAGCATTTTTGTCAAGATCAATTTTATTAAAACTTTCATCAACATCTTTCAAATGCTTTAGAAATTGTTGACATATATCAATTAATCTATCTTCCAATTCTGGAACCTCTTTTCTAACTTCATATAATGGATGTTTTTTACTCAATTCAATATTAGTGTTATCAATATCATCTTCATTATCACTATCAATTTCGTCCAAATCATCATTTACTCCAAAATTCTCAATCATATCAAGTAAATCATTCAAAGCGTCCATTATTAAGTATTTTTGATAATCAAAAAACACTCCATAGTCATTATCATCATTGACATTTTTTTCTTCTTGAATTTCTGAAAGATACTGAGCATTATTTCGATAAAGATCAAATACTTGACGGATCAACTTTGAGATATCTGGATAATCTTTTTTTTTTGAGTCCATACTCATGGTAGAGATATATTGTAATGGAATTCTATTAACAAGAATTTGAATTTTGGCCCAAATTAAAACAATTCTATCTTTTGGGAATTTCTCAAGTCCAGTATCGATTCTTTCCAAAGCCTCATCAAAGAATTGTGAAATAGCATCAGTTCTTTTCTTTTGAAGTTGCTTTTCTTTTTCTTCATCAAATTCTTTTAACTCATCATCTTCTTCAGTTTCTTCCAAAGATTGGTAATAAACTAGCTCACCCAAAGCTAATCCATAGATAGCATAAAGTTTTCCATCAACATTGACCGTTTCTTCATCATATTTGGTAACTATATCTTTATTTTCCTTGAGATTATATGCTTTTCTAAGAAGTCTATCACATTCATGAACAATACCATTAAGAACCAATTGATCTCCGGTTGAAGCTTCAGAATCTTCTTCGTCATCTTTAACGACTTTATTTTTAGCATAACTTACCCACAACTGTGCTAAGTCATTCATATCTGAGTTCAACTTAATCACTAATTGGTCATTTGCACCTCCTTGATTATTACTCTCTTCTGAGATTTGTTTACTTTCTTTTGTTTCTGGTTCTTTAGAAAAAGATTTTTGCTTCTTATTTTTTTTTTCACGGGATTTGCCCAAACCTAAAGGTCTTTTTGCCATAATTATTTAATTGTTAAAAAGGGTTTTCGAAGAATTATCAAAACAACCAAATGAATAAATGTGGGATGATTGCACTGAAATTTTTTTTTTTCAAATCGTTGTTGTGTGCTCATGAGCTGTTTCAGCTCATCTCTCTTTATGCATAACATAACCTTCGGAGGCTTGATTTGGAAAGTTTTTACATGAAACATTTTTGAGACTGTCGCTATTATCATAAAAAATATATGAGAAAATGTGAAAAAAAAGGACCCAACCCACTCAAAGAAACCAAACAAAATCAATAAGTTGAAGAGAAAAATTAAAATGAAAACAATAAATTATGTAAAAAGAAGAGGTATTAGTATGATGTCTAAGATTAAGAAAAAACTAGGAAAAAATAAAAGGAATGAATAAAGTGAACAAAATGCTCAGATAAATGAGGTCTCATTAAGAATTAGTAGGCAATATCCAAAATTTCTCTATTATATAATCATTTCAAATAAACAACATGAGTAAATTAAAAAGGAATAGATTTTTTTGAAGTAATAGTACACTCTATTAACATTGCAGAACATCAATTCAAAATGGTTTTTCAAACCTTCAGAGTGATTGTTTGCTCTTGATGTAACTTATTGGCATTTCTATTAAAAGCAACCTTCTTGCAATTTGTTAAACCAGTACATAAATGAGCTTCCATAAGTCTATGTTTTGAGCAATAATTACCACTGCAATCTTGACAATTGCCAATAATTCTCAAATAGGCATTATTGCAATTGGCAAAATTACATTTTTTGCCGTTTTTTTGAGATTTCTTCTTCTTTGTGATACCATTAGCTGAAGCCAGAGGGGATTTCGATCTTGCTTGTGGACTTTGGGGTGCAGCAGTGGTGGCTGGCGTGATATCCGTTACTTCTTCTAATTCTTTAGAATCACTGACTGAAGTTTCACTACTAGACGGAGCCAACTGGGGAGTCTTTGAGGTTTCAAACTCAAAAAGATTAACGTTTTCTTCAGGAACTTTGCTGCCAATGATGATTAAGTCATTTTCGGAGATATTGTAATTGGAGGTGGTTTTAAGCAAGTCCAACTTGATACCTTTGAAATAAAGGTTGTAAACGTTCAAGTCAGCAGACTTAAGACTCCTGGAAGCAACGATAGCCAAAAACTTTAAGTCTTTGATGGTGGAATTTAGAGGAAGAGTAATTTGATAAGCTGCTTGTGTTAGTGGCAAAATCTAGAAACGTCATTTCAGATAAAGAGATTAGGAAACGAGTTCATAAAAGGGCAAACAAGATACATACCTTCGCCAGATGTTGTTTTAATAGAGACTTTCATGATTGAAGATAGATTTGGATATGTAGATAGGTTTTGAGAAAATTTAATTGTGGTGTTTGAGATAGGAAGAAGTGGGAATTCTAGCTAAGATGGGGAGGCAAACAAGGCACAAGACTTGTGCAGCAGAAAATAAAAGAAACGAGCAAACGCAAGGGTGTTGTGATACTTGCAGAATATTGCAGTAAATAAAGATCACATGATAATTTTATCAGATGTACATCCTCGTGATCTAGAAGCCAGGGCTCGTGGTAGCATGAAGCCTCTGATAACAATTTTAACCAAATAGATCAAATTAAAACACAATAACTATCATACAACAAATGCAACCATGGACGAAGTCCGCTTCAATTGGAATGCCTTCCCTTCTACTCGGCTACAGGAGTCCAATATGGGTCATATTTCCTGCGCTTTCACCCCACGAATTAGTGCAGTGAGAATTCCTCAAAAACATGTCAAAGCATTCAAGTGTATAAACATTAGTTGTCAAACCATTTTGAACAAGTATTGTCAAATTGACCAATCTAAGGGCAAATGGAAATGCTCTACTTGCTTAACAGAAAATTTCTTCTCCACCACACTTGATCAATTAGTTTTAAAAACTCTAATAACTAATGAATCTGTTGAATTTGTTCATGATCTTCAACATTCCTCTAATAATACCAGCAACATGTTTTTCAAAGAAAAATCTAAAATCCTCATGTATATGATTGACCTATTAACTGAACCTTCTGAATTCATTTCCTTACAACAAGCAATTCTTGAATCTATATCAAGTCTTCCGTTTAATTCTATTGTTATTATTTTGACATTTCTGGGTGATAATATTACAATCTATGATACCAGATCTGGCAAACCGATTCCCAAATATTTTAGTCAAGAATCTTCATTGGATATCTCTACCTTACGAGAAGAAATTTTCACTGATAGTAATCCATTGAGAATTAATAGTCTTTTATATAATTTGAATGACCCGGATCAACTTACCAGATTACAATCTTTTTTGAGTAATTTAAAATGTTCAGAGATTCAAAAACCTAAAGGAGAAAGATATGTTAGGGTTACAGGGAAAGCTTGTGAATTTGCAATGCAATTGATCAAAATTTTGAAATTAGAATTATCTCCATTATTAACCCAATCTTTACATTTTTTGGTTAATTTTATGTTATTTATATCCGGACCTTGCACTGCTGGACCAGGTAAAGTCGTTAATACTCTGTTGACATCCAATTTCAGAAGTCATAATGTTACATTTGAAAGTTTTTCAGAATTAAATCAATTGGACTATGCAGTCCAATTTTATAATGATTTAATTTATAAAAATCATGAATTTTTAAGGAAAAGAAATGAGAAGTTCAAATTTAATTGTCAAATCTCTTTAAAATTTGATATTTTTAGTGCTTCATTGGATGAAACTGGTCTTTTTGAAATGCAAAATTTATGCAATTTGACTTCCGGTAAATTGGTTTTATGTGATAGTTTTGCAACTAATATTTTCAAACAAAATTTTTTCAAAATCATTCCAAGTTTTCAAAAACAATACAATCATGGTGGAAGATTAGAAGTTGTGACAAATCAAAATTTATTGATTAATGGGGCTATTGGACCCTTGATATCTTCTAAGAATCAATCCAATTTTGCTTCTGATTTGAAAATTGGTGAAGGAATGACTAATTCTTGGGTGGTGAATTGTTTCAGTGATACGACTTTTATGATTATGTTTCAACAAGATGAATTGAATAGGAAATCGAGAATAAGTAAAACAAACTATACAATCCAGTTCAGATTAAGTTATTATAATGAAAGTGGATTCTTCCAGAAAATTGTCACAGTTGAAAAACAAAACGGTTCAACTCCTTTTGAAATAGTAAAAGGTTTTGATCAACATGCTTATATAGCCTTATTGGCAAAAAAAGTTGTTTTTGATAATCTATTTAATTTGAAATATGATGATTTGAATGAAGACTTAGATACAATGGTTAAAAATTTGATTGTTGAGTTTGGAAGGGTGGTTATTGATGAAAATGATTTATCTACTAGGAATCAAAATTTTGATGAATTTGTTAATGAAAATAATTTGATCAAATTAAACTCAAAATTTGCAAAAATTCCAGAATTTTTTTATCATTTAAAGAAATCTTATATTGTTAGAAAATTCAATATTACTCCAGATGAAACCAGTTTTTATGATAACATTCTTCTTCAAACCAATGTTGAGAACTCTAATACGATTGTTGAACCAATTTTATATTATGTTTCTCTTGCTGATTATAAGGATGTGCTTTCTGCTCCTGTTGATTTGGAGTGTATTCCAGAAGATAAAATCACACTTAAAACAGCATCATTAGATTCCAAATTCTTACAAACTGCGACCACAACAGTTGCCATTTTCAATAATTTGTTCCACATTTTGATCCATTATGGGAACTCATTGGCATACTATCGAGATTTATTCATAAAAGATATCAATCCAGATCTTTCGGATAAAGAAATATTACTGGTTGATATCGAGGAAGATGTGAAAATACCTTTATCAAAATATAAAAGAAGTTTGAAAGATTCAAAAAGTTTAGATCCAACCCTTCATATTCTTGATACGGTTGATTTTATAAAAATTTTTCAAATTTTGAAGTTTGCAAAATCTCAGGCTTTTTCAATAATTGCAAATCCTAAAATTCCTATTTTACCTAGATATGTGGAAACTGATGAAAATAAATCACAAGCAAGATTTTTGTATTCAAACTTAAGTCCTCCTGATAAATACTCTTCTTATGGGTTTAGTGATGCAATTTTCCCGACAGAAGAAGTTAGTTTGAATGATTATTATGCAAAGACTTGTCAAAATGCCGATATTTCCATTAAAAGAAGAGAGAAAGTCTAATATTTTCAGTTCCTTAACTTTTCTTTTCTTATTTTTTTATTTCATTTCGACCCCCATCTTTTGTTTTGCAAGTTTTTTTTTGGAAATAATATACTATAGTTAGACTTGATCAACATTAAAATGCAGTGATTCCATCTATTTTTCAGTTACTCAACAATCATAATTTGTTAATTATGATTAACATTACAGGATTGCCCATCACGTGCAGTTGCGCGTGATCAAGATAAACCTTCAATATTTTGTAAACAAACTAAAAAGATATAACAAATTTTGTTAAATGTGTTTATTAGCATAAAAATGCTGGCACAAAAAGTGTTTGAATATTTATGGGATCAATACAAACTCCCGTCCAAGAAGAAAGCAGGAGAATATTATATTTTTAAATCTCAATTTTGGAAACTTCATGAAGATTTACAAAAAAGATTAAATTGTCAACTATTGACCTCCGAACAAATTCAAGAATTGTCCAAGTTTATTGACGATGCTTCAGAAGATGATGACGAAGAAGGCTTTAAAATGACCAGGGAAGACGTTGAGGGACTTTATTGTACCTTTGATGGAGTTGATACATTTAACGAATTTATTTCAAAACGATTAAATGGTAATTTTGACAAATTGATACAAGCCCAAAATGATTTAGAAAAAATTGACATTTTGAATAAGCTGCTAAAAAGAAACTCGTTTGATCTTGGTAACAATTTGTCGACCATTCAGGAAATTTCAGTTCTTGCAACTCCAATAAAAAAAGAAAATCCTACAGTTATTCAAGATATCAATGATGATGACGATGATTTGATTCAAAATGGGAAAAGCAATGCTTCAATAAGTACGTCAACCCCCTTGTTTTCAAGAAATTCGGATTATTCACTAGATCATGATGATTCAAGTGAAACAAATAGAATAAAAAGCTTACAAGCATTAATTCAAATTAAAGATCAAGATATCGAATATCGTGATCAAACAATTGAAACCATTGAAATAGAATTAAATAATTTGAAGAGGTTGTCCAACTCCCAAGACTTGAAATTGAAAGAATTTTTAAAAGATTTGGAAATTTTAAAAAGATCTTTGAATTTAAAAGATGAACAAATTAATAATTTACAAAACAATTTAAATAAGAATTCCTTAGTTATTAGTAATTTAACCAAAGACAATAAACAACTATCCACTTCTAATGAAGAATATCTTGCTCAAATGGAAAGAGTTTCAGAAACTTTAACAAGAGTTGGAGATTTGCAATCTCAAGTTTCAACTTTACAGCTAGAAAATGAAAGACTAAATAAAATTATTGAAAATTCCAATGATTTGAATAATCTGAACTTGGTTTCCAAAAATGAAAAGCTAAAGTTGGAAATTAATAAATTGAATCAAGAAATTTCAATTTTAAAAGATCAATATAGAGGGAAAATTACCATAACTCCAAAAGAGTATCAACAATTAAGACAAACAAAATTAAATGCTTTGAAAGAATTACAGAAATACTCAAAAAGACAAAAACTTTCCTCTTTGAAATCCAAAAATTTGTATTCTTTTGATGATGATGATTCATTCTTTGAAACCATAAAATCATTTGTTTTAAGATTTTCCAAGATATTACTATTTCTTACCTTACTATCAATTCTCTTTCCCTGTATTTATTTCTATTACCCCAAACCTCAGACTCATGAATTATCACCTTATTTAGGTTTCGAGAAAAAATCTTTATTGAATATTAAACCACACAAAAAATGGTTCAGGTCAAATAAAAAAGCCATTTCAAGATGGGAATATAACGTGGAAACTTTGAATTTCCATGATGATTTATTATAATATATTTTGCTTCTCAATTTTGCTATTTTGTTCCAACGTTAATTTATTTACCAAACTTAATTATAGATTGTAAGCTACCATGTTTTAGACTCTATCATTTATTAATATTGTAAACCAACAACAAGAGTTCAACCATGAATCACCTATTAGAGTATTTTTTGTCTTTGGAAACCACGGTAAGAGTAGTGCTACTATACGTGCAGTTATTCCGCGGCGCAGGAGAATTGGCATGTAAAAAATATAAAAGTTTTAACTTTTCCCATTTCCTACAATCCATGAATAACTGATAATCCTAGTCATAAAAAAACAGATTAATCTCAAATCATAAACAAAAAAATAGCCATGCAAATTATTCATTTTTTACCAATTTTAACCTTCATTTCAGCAATGCACATTGATCTTGACAAACGATCATTTTTTGCAATTTTCCCCATCATTCAAAATCAAGGTCTTCAGATCGATGCCCATAATCAACTTTCTTCAGATTTTGGAGATCCTTTAACCTTACTTCAAGATAGTTCTTCTACTACTGTACAAGATTTAAGATCCATGTGGCTTGACACAAAAAATAAAAATGCCGATGTGATTAAGGCGGAGACCTCAGTAACAACAGTGGAAGGTCAAGTTGCAACTATTGTCGAAGCAATAGTAATATCATTGAATTCAACTCATAAAAATCTTGCAAATTTCCCTTCAATGATCAGCAACGAAACAGAACAATACTCTCTTTGAGATTTTTCGCTGAATGTTTTTGAATTGAACTTATTTTTAGTTCTTAGAATTTATTTTTGTTGAGTTATAGATCAAATCTTATTTTATTGTGTTACAAATATTATGGCTACTTTTCCATTTGCTTCTTATCAAGATTTTTGTTAAATTGTAGGTGATTTCTGTTCTGAATGTGGGCCCCTCAATTGAGGCTATTCAAAATAAAAAAATAACAACGTTATCTGATAAATAGAGTATTTCGATACTCGGAAATTCCGAAAGACTAGTATTCATGTTGAAAATTTTTCCCTGCAATAGAAACTCTGCACTGCTTATCGCAAAACGTCAAAAATCTCACTCGGAAATTCCGACTTACTATATAAACTGAAGTTTATCCCCTAATTTTCATAACATGACAATTTTAAGAAATCATCAAAAATGACTGTTACAATCAAGACCAGAGAAGTCCCAAAGATTAATCTTTCCAATTTTGATCAACGTTATGAAGAAATTGCTGATCAGTTATGGGAAGCTGCTACCAGTCATGGATTTTTTGCATTATATAATCAATCAAGTCCCAATGTTGAAGATATTGAAAAAATATTTGAAAAAAGTCAGCAATTTTTCAAATTAACTCAAGAACAAAAACTCAAGACTCCTCATATCAAGTTATTAAATAGCGGTTATGAATATAAAGCACAAATTCGTCCATCATCCACTACAAAAGTTCCAGAAAATAAAGAAAGTATTCAATTACAACTTCATAGAAAAGATTTCAACTGGCCAAATGAAACTGAATTAGAAAATTGGCAAGAAGAAGTGAAAGAGTTTGTTTTAAAGACTCAAGAACTAAGTATGAAGATTCTTGACATCTTTAGTGAAAAATTAGGATTTGATAAAAATTTTTTGAGATCTTGTCATGATATTGAAAAACAAACTGCTCAATCAACTCTTAGATTTCTTCATTATTTTGAACAGGAAAATGATAATGAAGGTAGAGCTGCCATGGCAAAATTTAGTAATGATGCTAACGATGATAAAACTACTAATTGGCGTTGTGCTCCTCATACTGATTTTGATTGTATGACTTTACTTTTCTGTAAAGAGGGAGATAAAGGATTTGAATATTGCCCTGGTAGAGAATCTCATACGGACTTTGGTTATGGTGATCAATGGACCCCAATTTCTCCAAAAACAGGAGAAGTTGTGGTAAACATTGGGGATATGTTGATGAGTTGGTCAGATGACATCTTAAAAAGTAATTATCATAGAGTTAGATATACAAATGATGAAGTATCTGATAGATATAGTATTGCTTGGTTTAATCAAGCTAATACTGATGTGGAAATTCAAGGTAAACTCAAAAAATATCCAAAAATTACGGGTAAAGGTTATATTGAAGATGCCATGAAAAGAAATTTTGCCAGATTGAATGGTCTACTCAATTAATTAAATACAAGTTTAGAATAAATTTAAAATCATTTTCGTAAACTATATGAACTATTGAAAGTACTTTATTTGAATCATAATTTTTGTGAGCCAAATAATTTGATGGCAGCACTACTAATTACCACGTTACCAGAACTTAAATTATAAGTTTCAAAAATAACGGTATCCCCATTTTTCCAACCAGAAATCTTTAGTTTGTCACCTGGGTAAACACTACCACTGAATCTAACTTTAATTTCTTTAATTGGTCCATAATGTTCAAGAAGAGCTTTTACACTAACTCCGAGATATCCTAAACCATGTAAAATTGGTCTATCAAATTTAGCATCTTTAGCAAATTGAGGATCAATATGCAATGGATTATAATCACCGGATAATCTATAAATTGATGCTTGATCTTTTGAAGTTTCGACTTCTTTAACAAAATCTGGTTGATTACTTGGTTTATTGAAATTTTTACTAGCAAGTGATTCACGAGCTTTGAACGACTTGGATCCACCTTTAGCTTTAGCTCCTCTATTAAAGGTGGTCATTTCATTATAAAAGAGAGATTTACCAGTGTTAACATCATAAGTATTTGATCCAACCACTAAAACTGTAGCTTTACCTTTATCGACTATAGCAACTGGATAAACTGAAGTAGCAACTGTTGCAGAAGTTGGGATTGGCCATCGATTAATTTTAATGTATTGTTCACCATGTAATAACAAAACCGGGGAGAAATTATCCATAAGTTTGGAAAAATCAAGGGGATAATTCTTAATATTTTGAGAAATCACTGTTCCAAAAGAAGGAATAACTTGAAAATTCGAAGAGTTTTCATAAACATAATCAAGTTCATTAGCTTTAGCGCCAACACCAATATTATAAAGAATAACATCACGCTCAGTGTACTTAAAAATTGGATTACCTTTAGAATCAAGCTCATCTTTTTCTGCAACTTCGTCATCATCTTCATCTTCATCGTCATCATCAGCACCAGAAGCACCAACAACTCTTTTTATAGCATGAATAGTAGTTTCAGCAATGGTAGAATGATTAGTAGCTTCGGGACCAAAATCAACAATATCTTTCCAATTATCTTTTATAAATTCAGCAGTGACCTTACCATGACCGACAACTCCTTTGGCAGTTTGTAATCTAGTAGCACCACACCAACCACCACCAATTTCAAATAATAATCCTTCTCCTGGAACTTGATCTGAA
This sequence comes from Saccharomycopsis sp. FM-2023a, assembly GCA_037355385.1. Taxonomy (NCBI): domain Eukaryota; kingdom Fungi; phylum Ascomycota; class Saccharomycetes; order Ascoideales; family Saccharomycopsidaceae; genus Saccharomycopsis; species Saccharomycopsis sp. FM-2023a. The sequence continues at coordinate 232,019 of JBAKFZ010000001.1, forward strand.
GCTAATAAAACAAGTAATGGAGAAACAAGTTCGGGTGGGAAAATATTATAATCTTCTGCTTTGAAAATTGTCTTTGTCATTGCAGTTTCAGCGTGTGGAGCGACAATATTAACTGTAATATTAGATTTTTTACCTTCAATTGCTAAAGTACGAGAAAATCCAAGAATTGCCATTTTAGCAGCAGAATAATTGGCTTGACCAAAAGATCCATAAATACCAGAAGTTGAAGTAATGTTAATGATTCTCCCATATTTTTGTTTCAGGAAAATTGGCCAAACAGCTTTACATAATTTAACAGTTCCCATGACATGAACTTCAAAAACATCTTTCCACATTTTATCAGTCATATTCACAAATGATTTATCACGAAGAATACCAGCATTATTAACAATGGCATCAATTTTACCATATTTATTGATAATATTTTTGATAATTTCTTCAGCGTCAGTAGCAGCATTATGTTTATCAGCGTGAGCTTCCCCACCAGCTTGAATAATTTCTTGAACCACAGTTTCTGGATCGACAATGTCATTAACAACAACTTTAGCACCATATTTGGCAAAGAAATGAGCATGTGCTCTTCCTAATCCACCACCAGCACCTGTAATTAAAACAACTTTATCTTTAAGAGAAACTTTCTTAGAACCTTGATCATTTGGAGTTTTAATTTTTCTAGCTTCAGTACTCAAATAACGATAATTGGCAGGTTGAATTGGATGCTCAACTTTACCATGAGGTTTATCTTTAAATTCAAAAATTTGAGGAATCTTATTCAAAATTGCTTCAGCAGTGAAAGATTCATCTGGATAAAAAAGTTCACCAGGAGACCTTTCCCAACGACTTTGAGCATAATAACCAGCAGCTGATTCAAATATCTTACCAGTTTCATTCTTTGGTAATGATTCATGAGACAAATAGACAACAATTGGAGTAATTAAGTCAGGAGACAATTTCTCCAATAAATCTTTTGGAAGAAGAGATTCTGTCATTTTAGAACGAGCAGTTGGAGAAACACAATTCACAGAAATATTATATTTATAACCTTCTTTGGCCAAAGTCTCAGCAAGTCCAACTAAAGCTGATTTTGCAGCACTATAATTAGTTTGACCAAAATTACCATAAAGACCGGCTGGGGATGTAATATTGATAATTCTACCATATTTTTGTTTTCTCATAATAGGCCAAGCAGCTTTAGAAACCGCATAAGCCCCGTTCAAATGAACATCTAAGACCAATCTAAAGTTCTTTTCTGTCATGTTTTTGAAAGACAGATCACGAAGAATTCCAGCGTTATTAATCACCACATGGACGGTACCAAAGGCCTTGACAGCGGTTTCCACAATTTTTCCACCATCAATGACGTTGTTAGTGTCAGCGACTGCAATTCCTCCAGAATTTTTGATTTCTTTAACCACTTCATGAGGGTTTGCCAAATCATTGACCACCACTTTAGCCCCTCTTTGGGCAAAATCAAGAGCGTAGCTTCTTCCTAGTCCAGCACCACCTCCAGTGACAATGACCACTTTGTCTTTAAATGAGAGCGACATGAGTGTTGTAGTTTGTAGTAATGGGTAATGTGTTAATTCTATGTTTCAGTAATTGAAAATTGAGAAATCAAGAGCAAAATAAGAGGACATTCCTCCATTATATGGCCCGCACGACCCCCTATGAGGGGATCGCTGTTTGGTGCTTTAACGCGGTTTAAACCAGTAGCAACAGGCATGTGACAGATCATCAATGATCCCATGGGGTTACCCAGCTCGGGCCCGTGGGTGGTGTGTATTTCTAGCCGGTCACGGGACAATAGCCCTCCAAATCACATTATTAATAAGCGAATAAACTCACAACTACTTTTATCAGTATTCTCTCATTTTACAACTTTCACAATTATGTCTTTCGAATCTACATTTGACGCGGTATACGCCGTCCCCATGGAATGTCAGTCTTGTGTCAATTCCGTCGCAAAGGCTCTTTCTGGCGTCTCAGGCGTCTCAAAATTTGACATTGATCTCTCATCTCAATTGGTCACCGTTACCAGTTCTGTTGCTCCTTCTGCAATTGTAAAGGCTATTCAAGACACTGGTAAAGACGCTATTATCAGAGGAACCGGGAAATCTGAATCTGCTGCAGTCTCTATCCTCGAATCCTTTGATCCAAAAGACATTATTGCCCCAGTAAAAGGTCTTGCAAGAATGGTGGCCTTAAATGATAAATCATTATTGATTGATTTAACTTTAAACGGGCTTGAAAAGGGAATTTATTATCCAACTATCAGAAGCAATGGTAATATTTCCAATGGGGCTCATTCCACTGGTAAAATATATCAAAAACTTGATCCGATCATTGTCAATGAAAAATCAAATGAAAGTAACAAATTATTTTATGGTCAAGGGTTTGCCAAAGTTAACTTAACCGTTAGCGAGTTAATTGGTAGAAGTGTGGCCATTAGTAGAAAACCTGACGAATTAACCGAAGATTCTCTTGTGGGGGTTATTGCAAGAAGTGCCGGTATTTGGCAAAATGATAAACAAGTTTGCAGTTGTACTGGAAAAACCATTTGGCAAGAAAGATCTGACGCTATTAATCATGGTGTCAAGATTTAGTCAGGTGTTTATACTGTTACCATAATAATGAAAAATTAATAATGAAATGTCTTTAGAGCTTTGTTTAGTTAACATCAATTGTAGAATATACTACAGGTTAAAAGTGAGCAAGCGAACTAAAAATCATATTTAAAATATATAATGAATCATATTCGTATATCAAATACAATGGAATTGAGATAATTATTGAATAAAGAGAAATTACAAGAGAACAACATTATAAACTATCAGCCTTACCGTTACTAGGACCTTTATAGATCAAATCTTCAACAGCAATTGATGGATTCTTTTTAGAGGGAGGAGCGAGTTCTTCGACTAATGGTTTTTTCTTTCCAGACCCACTTTCAATATCTCCTCTATGAGGATTTTTTTTATTGTAAACTTTTTTCACTTCACCATCAGCCAGTTCATCAGTGACTTTAACTTCTTGACCTTTAGTGTCCACATAAGTTTCCACTTCATCATAGTCGGTAGTCTTACCTTTTTTAATCCCCACAAATTCGTTGGGACTAGCCAATTGATAATCTTGAGCAGTATCATCACCTCCAAAGGTTGAAAAAACAATATAAAAAACTGTTAAAAGAGCAGCTAAATAAACAACTGCCCGACGGGTCTGATTGCTTAACATTTTCTTCTTGGGCTTCATGCGGAAAGGAACTGGTTTTGGAAGACTTCCTGGCATTTTAAATGGTTTTAAATAGTTTTGTAAGTTTATGTTGTCCTTTATTATGATTTTGTGCTTCTGTTTTGATTTTTTTTTGATCAATCCATGGGTGGTGTCCGGATGATTTTAATTGCAACTGATAATTAGAGGTTACTGGAATATACCGAGCATTATCTGAGATAATATATCCTATTTCTAAATCTTTTCTTATAAGCCTCATATAACATTTGATTAATTTCTCTATTCAATTATGCTATTTGAAAAAATCGTTTTTGTTTAGGGGTCATACATAAAGCAAACTTTTACGCAATCTAAGGAATTTTCTTTCCTGACTTTTGGAATGAAATAGCTTTTGAGGAATGGTGAAAGAATGTTCTTTTTCTTTTCATGAACTATGGAAAACTCCAATTTTGATCCAGAGTTTAATATCATTGAATGCGTCTTTTTAAAAGCTTCTTTCAGTAAAGACCAATCACACCATGATCGTGGTGTTAAACATTTTAAAGTTTATAATGTGAAATTTCCTTATACTTTCTATCTCATCAAACTTTTCCACTAAATGAAATATCATCCTGGTGAATCAAAGTTCAAAATGCCGAATCACGAATTCTTCCGTAACCAAATCTTAAGGGGTAATCTAATGAAACTCTCTATTAACAGGAATAATTACAATCCACAAATTATTGCTACTCTAATACCAATCTGGCAGAAAATTTTTAGAAAATGCTCAAGATCAATTTACTATCCAGAATTCAATAAAGAAATTATTAAAATCATAAAGTTGCAAATACATCCTAAGCCAAATTCGCGTTATAAAATTGATCTATTATACTTACCTCCGAACATTCAATTAACAACGTCTAAGTTTTAAAGAATTTTTGAAATGGTGATAGAAACGTCAATGATATGATTATGTTTTCATTTTACCACCAATAAAAGGAAGAATCTTATGATTTAAGGGCAGTTCATTTATAGGAAATCTTGTTAGACGATGGAATTTGAATTTTGATATTTGAATGAAACTCTTTAATGAACAATTATTTAAAACTATGCGAGAATAAAAATGAAAGAGCTTTTTATTGTGATGGTTCAACTTTTTGATCTTAAAAAGTGAAGGTAATCATGAGTTTAATTGTTATTTTTGTGACGGTATCAAAAAGTATGATTTAACTGCTGAGAACTCGGTTAAATGAGTTAACAAGTAATTTGGAGCTTTGGCTGGAGCTTTAGCTTTCTTTTGCTGCATTAAAAGGCGTTACAAAAATGTTAATGCAAAAAAGAATGTGTCACTTTGATTTATATTGTTGGAATGTCAACATCAAAAACTTGAATTATTTTTGCTTCGCTCTTAAGTTTCTGAATTGTAAAACTACAAAAATATACTATATTCTTAAAGATTCTTCGATTTGTTTTTGAAAAATTATTGAAGAAAGTTGAAGGCAAACTAATTTGATTTAGCGAGAGAAATGGTAGCATCATCCAAGTTGTAATAAACAAAGGCATGTCTTAAGAAAGTATCTCCCAAAATCCAATAATCAGTACCAGAACTAAGAACACCAACTAAACAAATGCCATCTCCCAATTCATACAAAGTATCTTTCGATGGTACATTGATGCTAATACCTTCAAATCCAAAAGTAAGATCTTCTCCAGTTGCACTACAATCAGTTACATACCCACCAACTACAAAACTGTATTGGCCATAAGCAGAACCAATGGCATCCGCAACCGAGTTTGGAGCATATATAAGAGTAGTACCGGAATCAAGTAAAGCAGGTGCAGTTGAAGTACTAAAAGTAGACTTACCCTTGACGGATTTCAAATCAACAAAAAAGTTTGATGGGTTAGAAGCAGTGTTTTGAGTACCATCCCCCGTGGAAAGTGGTAAAGTAACCAAATCCGCAGAATAAGAGCCAGATAATGGACCAAAGACAATTTGACCACCAGAAGAATCCAACAGTAATGAGTAACCATTAACACTGATAAGACCTTTACTTTTTAATTGATATGGTAGATTGTTGTAAGTGAAAGGATTGTCAGAATAAGCAGGAATGTTACTGGCTTCATTAGATTTAAGGCCAACTCCCAATACTCCCGTACCAGCAGTGTTTTCAGTAGCATCTCCAAACTCAAGTTCTTCGACTTTAGCTCCTCCAATACTAAGAGTATCAGTAACCCAAGAGCCTTGGGCAGTAGTGCCATCAGCATATTGAATTTGGAATGTTTTACCAGTGTCATTAAAACTAGAAGAAGAGCTAGAGTCATAAGTACCACCAGTTGAACTGGTACCAGCTCCAGGAACCCAAAGATCAGAGGATCCTGTATCGATAATGACAGTAAGGGATTGTCCTGGAGTACCTAATTCAATGTCGGCAATATAAGCAACCCCAGTACTGGTTAAACTAACATCAATGTTAGAAGCAGCCTTGATGGATAACTCTTGAGAGCTCTCTTTGGTTGAAACCTTTTTGAATGTGAAGGCAACGGTCTTATCGTCTCTTTTCGTGACAGGAAAAGTCAGAGCAAGAGTGAGAAGTAACAGAATAGCGAGGATAAAATTCATTTTAGACTTCTTTTAAGTAGAGATAAAGAGGAGGTAAAGATTGTGAAGAGGATTGAAAAAGCAGAATAAATTCCAGTTATTCATAATCTGTTATATCCGTGGGTTGCTATGAAATATGAAAAATGAAAGGAAAAAAAATTGATTCATACGTATTGTGTCAAAAAAGTAATGTGCTACTGGGTTATTGATTGTGACAAAAACCGAATACATTGTAATAAATTGAACCTTTTGAAGCGCGTAATATCTACTGATTTAAAAACATGGACCCGATATATGATTTCAAATATCTAAGTATATATAAAAAAGGTTTCAACTCATTGACTGAGGTTTTTCAATTTTGTGGAGATGAAAAGAGTGCGTCTTTTTGAAATTTGAGGTTCGGATTTGCATCATAGAAGCACGATTCTAGAACCCACCAATATTTGAAACCTGGAATTCTGGAAATTTAAACTATTTTCAACATCAATTTTTGGAAGATTGTGGTTTATTGAAATATTTTGCGTTCAGTAATGATTTGAAAAAATCCATTTGCATGAACTTTTGTTGACAAATTAATTCATTTTCCGAAATAAATCATGTTTTTTTTCTTCAATCTACTAGCAATTCAATAGCTATTAATTTCCAGTCAACTTAGAGTACAAAAGTCATATAGTGTTCTAAAGCCTTTTCAAATGAACCGGTTCTGGGAAAAGAATTTATACGCTTGATAAAATGATTAAATATTTGTTTTTATAAGATATATTGAGCAGCTATTGCTCTCTAAATTAACAAAACAGGCTATGTAGAAAGACTAAGTAAGTGAAAAGATTAGAAAAGTAAATTAAAAAGAACATAAATTAGTAGGGTGAATACGTCTAGATGTAATAATAAAAAAACAAAAATGATTTATAAAGAAAAGTAAACTATAATGGATAAATAAATGCCTTATTTTCCAAATCAGTTAAATCCAAAGTACCAATATCAACTTTTTCAGTAACTTTTTCTCCAGTTTCTGGATCAGTTTTGACGATTGTACCATATAAAGCCTCAGGATGCTCAGCAATATATTGTCTTCTTTCTCTATTTCTCTTTTTGAGAATTATTGTGATAACACCAGCAACTGCAGGAGCAAAAGTCCAGGCTAAGACAATTTGAACGATCCAAGCTGGATAATATCTAGTACCTTGATCACCAGTCCAAAGTTGAGGAGAAATAATATTTGAAATCCCATAAGCCACACAATAAATAAAATGACGGAAGTATCTTTTAGTATTACCAGAACAAGAACTAGAAGACCAAGTAAAACCGGCAATATAACAAGTAAAATAAGTGTTTGAAGCTAAAAGTAAAGCGGCTAAAAGACCAATTTTATTACTCCAAGGAATGGTAATCATAGCAATACCTCCAGCAATTGAAGGAACACAACCAATAAGACAAACCCAGAAAGTACTATCTGGAACATAATGAATGAAAAGACCAGTAGCTAAAGCAAAAAGCATTGAAAATCCTCCACCAGCAACACTAACTAAAGTAGAATCAAGATTACTAACTCCAAGACTTAAATATAAAATACTTTGTTGATAAGTAAGATTATTAGCTAACATAATCAAGAAACACATTAATGCAAATAACCAAGTAATTGGATCTTTCAATGTTTCAACTAATTGATATTTCTTAATAGTATGCTGAGTAATGGCAGCTTTTGAAGTTCTCTGAATTCTTTTGATCAAAACATATTTTTCTCTTTCATTCAAAAAATGAGCTTCAGTTGGATCAGAAGGATACCAAAACCAAGCAACCACACTCATAATTAAAGCAATTCCACCATTAATAATCATGAAAATTTTCCATGGAGGAATAGAATCAGTAACATGAAGAATCCCATAAGCAATGAAACCAGGAATAATAACTGGGAAACCAACACAACCAGTCCAAAAGACTAATGAAAGACTAGCTCTTTGATTAGGAGTATAAAATTGTAACATAGTGATCTCCATTAATGGAACCATAACGGCTTCAATGAAACCAAGAAACAATCTAAGAACCATGAGTCCGCCATAATTATATGCAGCAGCTTGAAGGAAAACAATTGCTGCCCAACAAAAGGTAATAGATGTTAAAAATTTTTTGATACTATATTTTTGCATCACGAAATTTAAAAGTTGACCAATAGTATAACCAGTATAAAACAAACTATTGGTATTATCGTATTTGGTGTCATTTATACCGGTAGATTTATATAAACCAAGAAGAACAGAATAACTAAGAGTAGCTTTTTCCATGAACATGACAGTGTTGAAAGCAATCAATAAAGGAAGTAAATTCCAATTAATCTTCTTGAAGATTTTAGATTCTTCAGCTTCAGTACCAGGGATTGCATCAAATTTTTTTTCATACCCATTAATAAAGTCGAGAGTATTATCAGCTTGTTCAATACCCTCGATTTTTTCAGAGTTCTGGGACTCAACGTCCCCAATGGAGGTGCTATTAGGAACTTTTTTCTCAATACTGGCTTCAGAGCTTCCAGACATCTTTGTTGTTTAACTTAAGAGAATAAGATAAACTTTCATTCCGGGATAAGAGGATTAGGAGAGATCTTATAAAATTTTTTTTTGCAGGACAATAATCGTAAATACACAGACAGGGCTGGATTTTGACGTCAAAGTCCGCAAAAATTGGGTCAGCTGATATGACAAATAGCTTAAATCTCCGTTTTCTACAATAATTCCCTTTTTTCGCACCATTAAAGGAAGTTTTCCAGCGGGAATTTGGGTAATGACTATATTCTAAAAATTGGGAAATTGAAGTTGTGGGATTGGCCTCTCCAATTGGATTCCAATTTGTTAAGTTATTCACTGATAAAAAGTACATTTTTGAGCGTGCGCGATAACGATAAGCCAATCTTGAGACCCCACGTCAAAGAGAGCAAGTACATCCCTTTGCTGGTACATCTTAAAAAGACTTCGCTGATTAATTAGTTGAGCAATCAGTGGAGTTGAGAATGTGTATTAGGTGAACTGCTTCCCGATTGGGGGTTTCCTCAACTTTTCGAAAAATTGCAAATTGCAATAAGTGTGGAGCTCCTTCCTAAGATGGCAGGGCATCTCCGCATTACCCAATCCGGCTGATAATATCCGTAAGCCCTTGATATTTAAAGCTCCTAGATTTTCAATCTTAAAATAGTTGTATTCCACACTTTCTTACTCATCATTCAACCATGCCTTCCCTAACCAAAATAGCCCTTCCTGATGCTCACATCGTCAACGGCAATGAATTTCCAGTTGCTTATGCCCTCGAAGCTGATGATGACTTCAAAGCTTCTCCGGAAAAAGTTGAAAATTTTCTACTAGAAACTGCTAAAACTGGGTTCTTCAAAGAAAAAGCTGCTACCCATGGGGCCGTGGTTCTAAGAGGTTGTGGAACTACTGATCCTCAAATTATTAGTAGATTTATTGTTGCTATTGGATCAGGATCCGGAGAAGAATATTTTGAACAACATGGTTCAACTGCTACCAGGACCATCATTACTGATGTCTTAAGTACTGCCAATGAAGGTCCTTCTGAGAATTATATTCATCAACATAATGAATTTTCAAGATTCACCAGATATCCTTCTAAATTGTTTTTCGCTTGTACGAAATATGGTCCAGGTACTCTTGGTGGAGAAACTCCTATTGTCCATGGAGCTGAATTCTTTAATTCAGTCCAAAAGAAAGCCCCAAAATTAATTGAGTCTTTAACCAAACGTGGACTCTTATATAAACAAGTTTGGGCCAATGAAACCGCTACTAAAACAAGTTGGAGTGATTATTTTTGTTTTGGTAGAGAAATTAAAGATGATGATGAATTAGAAATTGCTAAAAAGAAAGCCGAAGAAAGTGTTAAATCCAATGTTAGTCCAGATTTTGAATGGCTTGAAGGCAATAATTTACTTGTTAATCAACATACAAAACCAATTAGAGTTCATACTGATCCGATCACTGGTAAGAAAAACCCAACTTTCTTCCATAGTATGGCTACTTACTATTATCAGTCCAAAAATAAAGATTACAACACTCCAACCCAACCCCTTATGTATGATGATGGCAGTGATGAAGTGATTGATTATGACTTGTTGGAAATCTTATTTCAAGATGCTTACTCTTTGTCTTACAATCATTCTTGGGCTGAAGGAGATATTGCCTTAGTTGATAATTATCAAGTGAGTCATGGTAGAGTTGGCTGGAAAAATGGACCTAGAACCGTTCTTGTTAGTATGTGGGATGATCCAAAGAAACAAGAATACGAAGTTTACACTGGAGCTTAAATTTTTTGTTAGTTTTTTTTATCAAAAAAATATTAAATATATGGTGACTTTTAGTTATAATTCGTAGTGATGAGATGTAATCATATCTTTTATAATGTAGATCGCTCCTATTAAAAATGATCTGATTGTTTAATAATTGTATTAAAATTGTTCAACTTCGGATTCCTCAATTGAAAACTCTGGGAGTTTGCCTGCCTATCTGGGAAGTTTCTGAAATCACCCCCGAAAAAATGTACCTTCACAATCATTTAAATAGCTCCTCTTCTTCTTTTTTATTTTTCTTTTAATTTAATCACGAATACTCACTGATTATCCAGTTATCCAAGAATATGTCACAATCTGATCCTATCATCATTATCGGTTCCGGGGTTTATGGTCTTTCTTCCGCTTATCATCTTTCTCTTGCCGGTTACAGTGATATCAAAGTTTTTGATCAAGGAGACTATGAAAATAACGATTTTAGTCCATTAAAAGGGGCTAGTGCAGCTTCTACTGATTTGAACAAACTTGTTAGAGCTTCTTATGTTGATAAGATTCATTATCAAAACTTGGCGATCGAAGCTCTTCATAAATATTATCAATGGAATGATCAATTATTGAAACTGTCATTTTTGCCAAAACCATTAGACGAAATTAAAAAAAGGTGTCTTAAAGAAAATGATCATGAACCAATCTTTAAAAACACTGGGTATATTAGATTAGACGATATTGAAAGTGGTGAAGAAGTAAGAAATTTGGCCAATTTCGAAAAAGTGGGACTTAGACAATTTTCTTATGATATTAACAATAAAGAAGACGTTGAAAGAGCCAAAATCACTGGTTGGTATTCCAAGCTTGATCCAATGAACCAAAGAGAACGAGTTCCCACTTTGAACGGAGTTTTGGATTCTTTTGCCGGAGTTGCCTTGGCTAATCATTGTTTAAATTGGTTAAAATATTTATGTGAGAGATCTGGCAACGTTGAATTCTATTATGGTTCAACTAAAGGAAAAGTTAAGGAAATAATTTTCAGTAAAGATAAACAAGCTGAAGGAATCATAACAGAAGATGGTAAAAAGTATGATGCTTCTTACGTGGTGGTGGCCGCTGGTGGTTGGAGTCCAAAATTTGTGGAATTAAATGATAGAGTTGAAGCTATTGCCAGTTCATATATTATGATTGAACTTCCAAAAGATCGTCCAGACCTTATCAATAAATATAGATCCTTCCCCATGATTAATTGGAGAATGACTTATGAATCAAATTATCGTGATGATGGAGTTTACATGTTCCCAGCCACGGTTGATGGAATTTTGAAAATTGGTATGAATGATCATAATTGGCGTTATTACGAAGATGATAATAGTTTACTTAGTGTTCCAAACACAAGTTTCAAATTATTACCAAAACAATCGTTAAATGATTATAAAAAGTTTCTTAGTGAGAATTTACCTGATGTGGTTGCCAGTGGAGCTAAAATTGAAAAATCTAAACTTTGCTGGGCTGCTAAAGGTCAAAATAATGAATTTTTAATTGATTTTGTTCCTAAATATAAAAATTTGATTGTTTGTACCGGAGGTGGATTCCATGGGTTCAAATTTTTACCAGTTATTGGACGATTTACTGAAGGTTTAATTTCCAAAAAAAGTTATCAATATAATGAATTTTTTAGATTTGATGCCATCAAAGGAGAAAATAAATCTGTACTTAGAGATCCAAAACATCATTATGCTTTAAATAGCGTAGAATTTGCTAAGAGTCAAAGAGAATACTATACTTTCAATGATTTTAGTAAATTATGAACAATTTTTTCCATTTCAATAAACGTTCAATTAAACTGTTTTATACTGGAGTAAAAAAACATATCAATAACCCAAAACAATTTAATAATAAAAGACCGCAAAAAAAGATTATAACCTGGAAAACAAAAAAAATACAAAAAGAAACTATTAAAACCAAATAAAAAGCAATGTGATCATCCGAACAAAAAAATAATTTAAAAACCAAAAAACATCATTTAAAAGTTTAAATTTTAAATATAAAAGAGTGACTACCAATAGAGTACAAGTTTCAGTATCTTCCCCTATTATGAGTTCTTAAGTGTTGAGCCAAATTATCACTTCTGCTAAATTTTTTATCACAAAAAGAACATTCAAATGGTCTTTCTGTACTATGAACCGATCTGAAATGTCGTTTTAAATGTTCTTGTCTTCTAAAAGATTTAACACATTTGGTGCATTGGAAAGGTTTAGCCGGATTATTAGAAGCAATGGAAATATTATCAAAGCTTGTCATATCCACTTTAGCAATTTTAGAAACTGGTTCTTTATTAGTTGGAGAAGAAGGAGTTGAAGGAGTAGTTGTAGGAGAACTAATGATTTGATTTGATTGAGAAACTGAGGCTAACAAATTTGGTTCAGATTTGGTACGTTTACGACGTTTCATGGGTTTTCTTTTGGTTTTTGTAGTTACGGTAGGAGGAGGAGGGAGAGGTAAAGAAACTGATTGAGATTTTTTTTCACCAACTAGATTATCAATTTTTTCAATTTGTACATCATCAATATTTGGAATTATTGGATTCGAAGAATGAGTTATTTTATCACTATTACTAAATAAAATATTTTCAATTCTTTTGAAATTATCAATTTTTTCTTTTTCATCAAATGGGGCATTTTCATCAAAATAACTAAAAGTTCCATTATCATTACCCCTAAGTGTAGGAGTTTCCAAATTATATGGATTATGATCATCAAATGAAAAACTGGCGGACTTTTTATGGAAGAAAGTGGATTCTAAATCATTTGGCAGAATTAATGAATTATCTAATTCTTTTGACCATTTATTAATAGCAGAGATTGCTTCACCATCCATTGTGAAATCAATTTTCCCAGGATCATTAAATTTGATTGAACGATCAATAACCAGGAAAGAATATTTTTGTTCCGTAACGTCATTTAATTCTTTTGGATTAATTGTAGTATTATCAATGATGCTATTATTGATCACGGATTCTAGTTTTAAATTATCCACTCCTAAATCAATTGAAGCAATGGAATTTGAGGATTTAGTATGATTAGTTAGATTAATAATTGGACTTTCCGTACTGGAAATTGATGATCTAACTGAAGTATTGGTAGAATTTAACAATAAAGAACCACTTGAAGATGAAGCAGACATTCCATCTTTTTTGAAAACGATTGAAGTTTTTCTACTGCTTTCAGAATTAGATCCAATACTACTAGAAATTGATGCATTTAAATCTTGAATTGGATCATTGGTTGTTTCACTAATAGGGAATAATTTATAATTACTTTTATTAGAGATCTCATTAGAATAGTCCATTAAAGAGTTATTATGATCAAAATTATTAGAATTACTAATATTGAAAGTTTGATGATGGGGAATAATTAATGATTTTTGATAAGCATTACTAATATCATTATTTTCCATCAAATTATCAGAATTTTCAGGATTTTTTAAACTATTCAGATCTTGATTGAATTGGTTCATAAGAAAAGTGAATTTTTTATCTGGTTGTTGATTCTGAAAAAATTGGTTATCTATAAAAGATGGTGATGATGATGATGTTCCTAAATTATTGATAACCGGATATAAAATTCCATTCTCTTCCATGATAGACTTATCATGGTTGGTGACATTACCAGACGCGAGCCGATCAGAGTACATGACAATCCGGTTCGTTAACACTGAGTAGTTTCAATGGAGTTTTAATTTGTTTGATAATGATTTGGAATAATTCTAAAAAAAAAGTAAAATAATTCACACACTAAAATTGGTGTAAATAGAGAAATTTTGGGAGTTTTTGGAAAGCTCTCAAAGATGATTCTCTTAAGCCAGAATACTAAAGATTCTTAAAGATTCAGAGATGAATTAATTAAGTAAACACTGGGGTTTCAATGATTGATGGATAATGTGTCAACAAAAAATGTGTAAATTGCTCCTAATTTCTTAAACTGGTCTCTAATATGGTGTCCGGGTGTGTTAGATAATTTGACACGTGCATTGCGGATCTCACACCCAAACACCGCTTTTTCCTATTTATTATGTCAAATATTTACAAAATTTTCAAAAATAACCATTAAATTGAGTAAAACCAAAATTATAGAATGGTATAATCAAATACCAAC